>JAWQFJ010022688.1:67500-122850 GCA_034096865.1 Theodoxus fluviatilis | reverse complement strand
ACCTTTAGAAGGGCAACATGCCAAAATCTAAAGGTACCTTAAATAAAATCTAAGTTATCAAGTTTTTATTCTTCTTTCAACATGTCTATTTTCTTCCTCTTGATCAAAATATATTTATCACTTATAGAATAGAATCATCTTTCTGGTGAGGCTTCATATAATGGGCATAACAAAATTTTCAAATACAGTAGAGCTCGAATTATATGTAAAACAAGCTAGCCCTCCACCCCAAAATTCGTTCCTAAATCCTCACATTCTTACTCAACCGCAACAACTACTCTTGAATCTCATTTCAAGACCAGAGAAAAAGAAAACAAACCTGAGTTGTTCTACCCCTTACCACAATTCACACTGACCCCTCATGCATAGGACACAGTACCTCATTAGGAAGGTCATGATGAGACCAGTTTTTTTGCTATGACATGTGAAAAGTTTCATTTTTTTTCATGACAATATATTTCTCTCTCAAGATAATACTTTCCTTTCCTGTAAGGCTTCATATAATGATCACACAAAAATTAAAAATAAAAGAATAGTCTAAGAACTTTATTAAAATATGCAGGCCCTCACCCCAAGTTCTTCCCAAATCCCTATCGCATGGTATGGAGGGTATCCGCAGGACATGGGGGGGATGTGCAGGGGATAGAGGGTCATTTTGGGGGCCACTGTGGGACTTCTGGGGGTGAAAAGGGTTAAAAAAAACACCACATTTTCAGTGAAAAAGATCTGGTTTACGTTTATCGGGCCCTCGTAAAATGAAAAATGAAAAGTTTCTGGCCGACCTACCAAACATATTTGTTCTGTTCGGCCATGTTACCTTAATCACAACATTATTTTTTTGTATTCTCTTCAATACCTGAACTCTGTTCCAGATGAGGCTTCACCTGGCAGCCCAGCATTGGGGAAGAATCAAAGTCTTCATCAGGCCCTGTAGGCAACTATGTAAAAGGCTCGTCCGTCAGCATTCCTCCAGTCCACATTCCATTGACCCATCCAGCAGGAAACATATCTCATCAAGAGGCTTGTCAACAATCTTTGACAGAGTGAGGGACAGAATTCCAATCAGGAGGGAAAAGAGAAGGTAAGAAATCCCACGACAGGTTTTCGGACCATTTGCTTTAGACTAGATCAGGGGTGTGAAAGTAGAGGTCGTTTGCACAGCGTAGATCAGCTTGCTGGGACAGCTTTTTGCAAAGAAGAGTAGTTGTATGTGTGTTCTCCCTTTGTGTGTGTACATCGCATAGCTAGAATGTCTTCCACCACCATTGTAATAGCAAAAAGGCAGACATTTCTTGATCATTTCTGCAGCTGGAAATAAATCCCAAAACTAAGCTACATGAAAATATTCAGTCAATTTTTCTGGTTTTCTATGGATTTGCATTTGTTGTTGAGCAATGGCACTGTGGGAGTTGGATTTTTTAAGGATCACAGGAATTTTTAAGCCCTTAAAAGGCCTCAACTTAAACTGTCAGTCATATTTATTTAAAATACCACCACACACACCCAACACACACACAACACACAAACACACACCACACACACACACACACAACACACACACACACACACACACACACACACACACAAAGTCAATACAAAATAAATTCGTGCCAATGCTTGATGTATGTGCCTAGGCTTAACTGCTAGTCTAAGAGTTTGCTTGTGGAAGGATTCAAAACCTTTCAAGGTGGCTTGCAATCCAGGAAAAATTCTCTGAGAGGGTTCCTATGTGTGAAGGGAAATTGAAAGTGGGGGAAACGAGTAATATGAACAAATACATAAGCCAAAGTGAGAGAGTGGAGAGTGACGTACTTGATGTTTGGAAAACAGTGATGGACAAGATATGAATAGGATCGCAGCTAGGTAGAGGCATGTCTCTTATGACATAGAGGTGTATTACATGGATAATCAATGAGGTATACATCATCGCTTCGTCTGTGTCAGTGATACTTGCCAGACCAGAGGTTCGAACCATCATGCAGTTTTCAAGCTCCATGAGAAGACCCTGAGTGTAGGCCCCTCACCTCATATACCCTTCCCCCTCACTCCCAACGTCCCCCTCCCTCTCCTCTTCCCTCCTCACGTTTAGTTCACACAATAATCCACCATTATACTTTACGATGGATTCTTTTCCTCTTCACACTTCACTGTAGATGATTCCACAAACGGCTTGTAACATGCCGCTCTGTGTGTTCTCCTCCTCTCAGTAGTCAATGTGTGTTTCCCCTGTGTTCCGTAAAGCCCCCTCGGAAAGTCCACCCTGGTACTCACCACACTATTTGTTAACATCCCCAGCATTCTTCTTAATTCGATTCAACCAATGTATGAGTTCATGATCAACTTTGCCTGACTGTCTGCCATGCCTCCCCTTTACTACCCTTCCTTTGTTCCACGGAATAATTTAATTGAAGAATCTATTTCTCACCTCCATTCTTATTTAAAATGCTCTCCCCTCTCTTACCCGGCGCTCCTGACGGTGTGCATACTATGCACCTCCACGCGGACTCGCGGCCCAACATCCTAGTCTCGGCTGCCTCGTGACCACCCCCGACCTCCCTCCTCTTCCGCCCTCTGCGAGTGCGAGGCTGAAGACAGCTACGAAGCGCGCCGAGACGCTAAGCTACCTAGCCCGCCTGGCTCTCCTCCAGCCCCAGCAGGTACCACGACGCGACGCGGCTACGGACGCAACACATAAGCACTAGCGGAGGAGAGTGAGAAGCAAGGAGAGCGCGTGAGAGGAGAGCTCGCGAGCGAGAGAAAGCGAGAGGTGTCCGCTCGCCCCACTTTTGGGAGCTTGGGGTTCTCCGCAACTCTGTTTGTCTCAAGGGGAGAGAGCGCGAAGTAGGAGAGATCGCCCGAGCCGCGCTTCGCGCGCGCTATGCTCGTCGCGCTCGCGTCACACTATCTCTCTCGCGTATCTCTCGATAGAGGAGCGACAGAGCATATGAGAACCGAAGTGTAATATAAGAAAGTAGTTTTACACACGCGATGCCAGAGCTCGGGCACGCCCGCTCGCTTCGAGCTGTCGCCGTCGATTAGCGAGCTCTCTATCGAGAGCGCGCTCGAGTCGTCTAGGCAGATTGATCCCTCTCTCCCCTGAGCTCTATAAGATTCTCTCTCTCTCTCTCTCGTCTTCTCTCTCTCCTATCTTTCTCTCTCTCTCTCCCTCCCTCCTTTCCTCCCATGTTTTCTCTTTCTCCTCTCCACTTCTTTCCTCCTCCACTTTTCCACCAACCCCCCCCACCACCCCCACCCCCCACCCTCTTCTCTCTCTCTCTCTCATAAACTTATTTTTGATTTTTGACTCGATTTACCAAAATAAACTCATCTAGCAGCAAAATGTTTTTGTTAAAAAAAAAGAAAAATTGCTTACAACAGTTAGCTGATGATCATGCCATGGGTTGCTCAGAAACATGCTTTCCTGTTTTCCTGGCGGACATTTTATGAGTAAACATTTCACAATAATACGTCCCTGAACCAATGGAAGCTTTTGGCTTAGAATGAAAATAAACACAATTTTTTGCACGGGGCCACAGATCACGGTTGTTGGATGCCATTAGCAGACGGTTTCTCATGTTGTCTGCTTCTAACTTCCGGTCAGTGCGCTGACCGCGCTCAGCTTCTGGAGGGGGGTCTGACAATTGCCAGCCCCAGTGCGTGAACGCACGCGCAGGAATCGAGTCATTCCTGAATTGTCCCAGGGAGAACTGGCATCAACTCAAATAAATATTTTCTTTTTTTCAGAATCATCATATGAGACTATTTCCTCAATCCTCCCTGCACCCGTGCTATTTCATTTCATGACAGAGGATCCTGCAAAACTCACCATGACAGATTTTGATATTGCAAAACGTCACATCGTTGAAGATCTGCATAGAAGATAGTAAGTTTGTTGTGGTCTCATGTTTACTTGTTAGGCTGCTAACTGTAAGTGTTTAGAAGCATTCAGCACTTTTGTATAAAATATTTTGAGACAATACAGGTTCAATGTCCACCTCTTGATGCTAAGGACAGTATACATGTTCAACACATAGCAGGACTACATAACAAGAGGATGAACTGCTAAGCCAAGTGAAACATTTGGTTGTGGCTTGCAATAATGATTGAAGTAAGTCTTATTTATACATTATATTGTAACTGATTAAAAGCTGCATGTATTGAATGTGTTAGATCACCACATGTGGCAAGTTATGCATATTTTCTTTTTCTGTTTTGAGAAGACACAAAACTAATGCTGTGCTCGATCATTATTATTATTTTTAATACATTTTCTTTGAATGTGTCTGTGTGTTGGGGGGGGGGGGGGGGGGGGGGGGGCAGCTCTATTGTCACTCTGATGTATGCATATAATATGCACTTGTGAATGTGTGTTTATGAGTTTTTCCTTATGTGCTGCATTTACTTAAGTTGCATGAATTTCATGAAAGTTTACTCGGGCAACTTTTCCAATGACATAATGTCTGAATTCAACAGTTTTGAGGACTATGTGAAGAGCATACCCAAGACTGTGAAGGAACTGAATCATTTCTTCAAAACCACTGATTCCAAAACCTTTACCATGCAAAGCGATATGAAGACGAAGCGGGTAAGTGACTGGCAAAGTGAGCTTTACATGCAGAACTTCCTCTCATGCCTATTTTAGTGGGGGGTTTCCCCAGGGAAGTTACAATTGTGAACTTGATTTATCTTCCTGTGGGCTTGTTCCTTCACCTGTTCATTGTACAGCTGGTCCTGTGGAATTCACCTGTTTTCCAGGCAGGTAAAATCCCCCCAGCTGACTGATATCAGTAATACGCTGATTGCTGTTGATCTAACTCATGCAGAGTCAAAAATAGGGCAGATTAGAACAAATGAATGAGAGGGATCAAAGGGCGTCTCATTCTGAGGAACTCTCTGTCAGCAAGGGGCAGTGATTAAGTGGCACTACGGATCTAGTCCTGCTGGTTCGTCACTCACCGTGATGCCTTTCAACCCAGAGCTTGATGCTTAGAGAATCCTCAAGTTACATCCTCTGCCACAGTGCTTTCTCCTGTTGCTTCATTTCACCATGGAGTAGTGGAAATTCTTCAGGGCAGAGGCGGGCACCTTTGGAGGGATATCCCAGGGACAATGGTGTGCTGTCCTGTGAAGATGAAGAAGGAAGTGATAACCTGGGGATAACTGAATCTTTCAAGTACAACATGCACAGTACAACGCAGAGCCAGAGCCATGGAGATTTCACTGAACGTTTGCATTGTCAAAAATCCAATTAATGATCATTGGTGATAAATTAGTCACAGAATAGGGCGTAAAGATAAAACAAGTCTCAAACAGCATTTTCCTTCATAGAGCATTTTACCATGAATTTACTGGGCACACTTCTGCATCAAATTTTTTTTTCATCTTACAATGTTCTGCTGTGGTTGTACAAGTTGCATGAGATGCAATGAGGCCATCCTGGTTGACATATGTGACCCTTTTGATTTTGATATACAGCTCATACATACCAGACTTGGAAGTTAAAAATAGACCCACTGTGGTCATGTACAGAATCTGGGATTTCTGTACTCCCAAACCAAATATATGATACCTTCGTTCTTTTGGGGAAAAACTTAATTTGTTCCGGCACATATAAATGCATTGCCTTTGATATTGATAACAAATATTGGGCAAGAAACATTTGGAAAAAAAAACACTTACCTTTTACTGGCAGGGCAATTCCTGATGTCTAATTTTAACTCCTCAGTTTAGTGTAGTGCCCATTGCAAGATGTGACAATTATGTTTCATCGATATGCTTGTAAAGTTTCCTTTTCCCAGAATTCAGACTCTACACAAAAAAGAAGTCTCTATGATATACAAAACTAACCCGCAGTCGAAAACATTTTAGTTGATGCAGTAATGCCAGTATATGGTACTTTCACTGCTGTTACATAATACTGCCTGGATTTAAATACTACTTTCCACCCACTGATGGGTGCTCAAACCACACACATTTATGCCCTGGTCATCAAGATACTCTTTGTATCATTCCAGCACCATTTTAGCTCCCTGTGGAGCATGCAATCAGGTTATGGATGAATGAGCCAAAGTTAGCTTTCACAGTTTTCCAGCTCAGTCCTCACAGGTACCTGTTTTACTCCTGGGTGGGGAGAATCAGAGTAAAGCACCTTGCTCAAGGATGCAACTCTATAATCCACCCGGCTTTGAATGACGCACCCACTAGCCATAAGTAACTGCAGCTCAAGTGTGCTAACTACACAGCCATGGAGGTTGGGGAGATCTCCTACTTCATCAGACAGTGTTCTGTTGGATATTTAAATATAGAAGATGAATAGAAGGATATATCTTTATTTTCTGGGTGTGGTTTCTACAGACATGCCCCCTTTGTCTGTAATGCTTATTTAGGAAAATTGAGTTTTTACCATCTGTCATCTGTGACAGCCTTCAACTCCCTAACAAAAAGTCAAATGTTTGTGTGCATATCATTTTAAAGGAAATGTAACAGCCTTTACAATGGTACCAATAGCTCACAATATCCCAAAAGCCCAACTTGACTCATTATGAGATGGAGGGTCATATACTGGAGCATGCTGGCCTGTCATTCCAAGTAGAGAGTGAACCACAGCATACAATCACCTTACACAGTTGCCAGGCTCTTTGGCCAAAGAGCACCTCTTTCTGTGTATTGAACCTTGTTCTTTGCTTGTCACAGATGTCATGTCAGGTTTTGGTCATTTTGACATTGTCCATGCTCTGAATAATATAATGACCAAGCTCTCAACTATTTGAGCTTCTTTCATTTCAGATAAAACGTTGGGTTGCTATCATCAGGAGTATCATGACCTTCCTGAGGGCAATGGACAACCGAACAGAATATGGAGCTCTCGATCTCTACATAAGTCATCTTATCAAAGGTAATGTTAGGAGCTAAGATAAAACATCATAGTAGAGATGCACAGGAAGGAGGCAGTGATTTTGATGGCCTTCTTTTTTCCCCAATTAATATGAAAGCAAAACTTTTCTGTATAACTGTACAGGATGAAAAGGGAGGATAGTTATGTCTTTGTTAAACTGCTACAGCATAGTGGAACTGAAAGGCTGAAGGAGCCCACTATTTTGGTTTTTATATCAGTCATATTGCATGTTCAGATGTGCTGTTGTGATGGTCACTCACTCCCAAGAAATATGCGCAGGAGCAAGTACTATAGGTTAGGGACAAGAGGAGACTGGAAAGGTTTAATGTGTTATGTCTCATACCACCTTTCTCCATTCTTAGCTGTCATTCCCGAAGTGACCTAGCTGTCAGCTAAGTCCCTGCTGCTCATTTTCAGCAAGAATATCAGGCAGAGCAGCACCACCGTCATCACTTGATAACTAATATAGGATAATGAATTCAAGTAGGAAAGTTGGAGATGGATTGATGGATGGATGGATGGAAAAATAGAGTTTTATGGCTTATCAGCCTTTGTAGGCTGTATAAAGCCATTAATCACAAAATCACTGAAACTGGAAAAAAAGACGAAAGATGACTTCAGTCCAACTAGTTTGAGTAAGAGGTAGTCAAGGTACACTTTTCCTAGCTGTGTTCGCAGGGAGATGCAGTGGATCTATTCTTACCCCAACCCACTGGGAATGAGGAAAACAGGGGAGCTAGCTTCCTTCTTGATCAGTGTGGCAAGGAGCCATGGAATGGGAGTGGCAGTAAGGGGGAAGTGGTGCTTCTGGGATGCAGTGAGAAAACTGTAGCAAGGGATGAACTCAGAAAAAGCAGTGGTTTTGATGGATGTCAGCCTTTACATTGCACAAACAAGTTAAAAGAAACCATGCCTCTAGGTCAAATAATGAAAAATAAGAGCATAAATTTTGCAGAGGTAGTCCATACAAATGAGCACACATATGCATGCACTCATGCATGCATGAGCACACACACACACACACACACACACACACACACATACACACACACACACACACACACACTCACTCACTCACTCACTCACACACACACACACACACACACACACACACACACACACACACACACACACACACACACACACACACACACACACACAAACACACTACGCACATGCACACACACACACACACACACTGTACACACACACACACACACACACACACACACACACACACTGTACACACACACACACACACACACACGAACACACACACAAACACACACGAACACACACATAAACACAAACACACACGAACACACATGCACACAGAACATTTGCAACATGTAATACATGCACACCATATTTTGATATGCCAATATGGAACTAGTCTTAACTCATGCAAAGTGATTTGACAACACATGGTATGCACAGAAGCTGGGTTAATTATGTGTTTTTGCAGAAATGCACACCAGAGACACCACATTTTTATGTCCATGAATAATTTGCCCTCAAAATATGTTTAAATGCATGAAAATAAACTTTTTCTTGCTTTTTCTCAGCTGTGCAGCATCTGGGTAGGAAAATTCAAAGGCCATTATCTCAAAATTGCTGACAGCATGACACTTATGCAAAAAAAGAGAGAGAAAAGAACATGATGTGTTTAAGGTAATATGGCAAACAAACCATATGGTTGGTAGGTCAGCCTGATCTTATATATATATATAAGAGGCCAGATTAAACATCAATCAAAATTTATTTTTCTGCTGAAAACACTTTTATAAACTTTAATAGTGGATTTTCCAAGTGCTCATAGGGTAGAGAAAATGGAACAGCACACAATTCATTGTTACCACCCCCACCCCAATTTTGATCCACTGAAAAAAGTTTTGGGTCAGCAGAAAAAAGGGGTTGGTCAGGTTACTATAATCCCAACTATTTTGTTGCCTTATTTTCAAATGGGCATAACTTAGACAATTTTGATCCTTTGGTGTTCAAACTTATGTCAATCAAAAAAGACTGCAGATTTTGAATATACTTGCATCACTGAATACAAAAAATCGAGTTGGGACTGGTTTTGTGGTAGCTGGTCACACATTTTCTGCTGGTAGCTTCTGCCATACTCTAAAGTGTAAATCAACATATTGATGCACAGTGAGAAGAGAACTCATTGACAAAGAATGTCCATTTTCACTTTCAGACAGGGAAGTGGCTGAAGAACTTGCTGAACAGGCTGTTCTCCCTGATACACAAGACGTGATCAGTCAGATTATGAATTTGCAACGATACCGTCCTGGAAAATCTGGAATTCGATCCAGCCTTGCCAAGGATGGGGAAAAGGCAGTGCAACATATTGCCTTTGGAAGCCTGAGTTCCCCAAAGGAATCCTTTGTTCCCCATCCCCCAGATGGTCCCAAAACACATGATAGAAGACCCTCTACCCTTGATGGCCACAAGAAGCAGACTTCAGCTGATGGTGAGCCACAAGATGGTCCAAGAGGCTCGGCAGACTCTGAAGACTCTCCTACCCCAGTGAAGTACCACTTGGAGATGACTTCTGGAGGCAATATCTACTGCCTGGAGAAAGCTCGATTTGATGTGGGCTTCCTATATGAAGCACAGAGGTGAGTGTACCAGTAGTGTCACCTCACCTCACCTCCGCCTGTGACCCCGTCTGGGGTATAGGCCGCCAATCAGCACCCTCCAGGCATCTCGGTTCTGGGCGAGTCTTTCCAGCTGCCCCCACGTCTTTCCCATCTGCTTTGCGTCTGCCTCCAGATCACGGCGCCAGGTGTTCCTAGGCCGCCCTCTCTTCCTCTTCCCTTGTGGGTTCCACGTGAGGGCTTGCCTGGTGATGTTGGAAGCAGGTCTGCGAAGGGTGTGGCCTATCCATCGCCAGCGTCTCTGAAGGACGTCTTCCTCAACTGGCTGTTGCCTGGTTCTCAGCCACAGTTCTTCATTGTTGATTTTTTCTGGCCAGCGGATCTTGAGGATCTTCCTGAGGCAGGTGTTGATGAAGACCTGGATTTTCTTCATGGTGGTGACGGTGGTTCGCCAGGTCTCTGCTCCGTACAGCAAGATCGGCTTCACGATGGTATTGAAGACCCTGATCTTTGTAGTAGTAGTTATTGCGCTTGATCCCCAGATCTTCTTCAGCTGATGGAAGGCTGCTCTGGCTTTGCCGATACGGGTTCTGACGTCTGCATCCGTTCCTCCCTGCTTGTCTACAATGCTGCCGAGATACGTGAAGCTTTCCACATCTTCCAGCGCATTGCCTTCAACTGTGATGGGTGTGTTGTTGGATGCATTTGTCTTGAAAACCTTGCTTTTCTCTCTGTTGATGTGGAGGCCCAGGCTTGCTGAGTTGTCCGCAACAATGCTGGTCTTTTCCTGCATCTGTTGTTGGGTATGAGAGAGGAGAGCCAGATCATCAGCAAAGTCAAGATCGTCTAGCTGTTTCCAAAGAGTCCACTGGATGCCGTTTCGTTTCTGGTCTGTCGACATCTTCATGATCCAGTCGATCGCTAACAGGAACAGGAAGGGTGAAAGCAGGCAGCCCTGTCTCACTCCGGTTTGTACTTCAAAGGCGTCGGTGAGTTGTCGGCCATGAACTATCCTGCACGTCATGTTTTCGTATGACTTCTTGATGATGTTCGTGATCTTTTCCGGCACTCCGTAGTGTCTCAGTAGCTTCCAGAGGGTCTGCCTGTCCACACTGTCGAACGCCTTCTCGTAATCAATAAAGTTTACGTAGAGGGGCGAGTTCCACTCCAAGGACTGTTCCAAGATGATGCGCAGTGTTGCTATCTGGTCCGTGCACGACCTTTCTTTGCGGAGGCCGGCTTGTTGGTCACGGAGATGCAGGTCGACTGCTTATTTCATCCTGTTCAGTAAGATGCAGTTGAACACCTTCCCTGGGATGGACAGCAGTATTATTCCTCTGTAGTTGGCGCAGGAACTGAGGTCGCCTTTCTTATGGAGTTTGACGAGGTATCCTTCTCTCCAGTAGTGTCCAATACACATTTCTATTTGTTTCTCATTACGGACTCCTTCTCACATGAATGGGAGACTTTGCTTTCCTCATGGTTGGTTGTGATGCCTGGTAATGGTCCAACTAGACATGCATAAGTTGTATGAAAAAAACCATTTTACACTAACTAAAATTAGAAACAAAAGGTAGAAAAATGTAGTTCTGAATCTTATACATTTTGGAGCCCACACATGGGGGGGGGGGGGGGAGGGGGGAAGAGAGAGAGAGAGAGAGAGAGAGAGAGAGAGAGAGAGAGAGAGAGAGAGAGAGAGAGAGAGAGAGAGAGAGAGAGAGAGAGAGAGAGAGAGAGAGAGAGAAATATAAATTGTTATATGTTGAGGGTTGTTGAATTTGATCAAACTGCAGGTCTTACAGACTTCCCCTGTTGTCAAAGTTTATTATGAGACATAAACACATTCATAGGGTAGTGCAACAAGGAATAATAGCAAGAATGCCATAATTTCATGGTCACTAATAATAGTAGTTTAGAGAACGAATGGATGAATATGGAGTTTTATGGCCTATCAGCCTTTGTAGACTTTTTAAGGTCATTAATCACAAAACATAATAGAGTTGGAGTAAGTGCAAGTCAAGTCATGATGTCCCCGGTTATTTGCCTCTAACAAATTGTGTTGGGAGATGTGGTGGGTCTATTCTCACCCTTAACCCACAGAGGGATAGTTTAGAGAAAGCAGACAGATAGGCAGGTTCTATGCACAGTGCTCACACATATTTGAATGCACACATATATATACATGTACAAACACACAGGATAGAAACAGCCATTCACGTAACTAGTTTGAAATTTTTTCCATCCTCATTTTCCAAATTAACAAATTATTATCTTTATCATGGGAACTTCCACCACAATGTCTCTCATGCCAATTAACCGTCTAACATATTTTACTGGAGTGTCCTGGACTCTCTGTATATAAATCTGTTATTTCAAGGCACATAATTTTGAATACTTTCTAAGATAATCATGCCATACTATTTTTTTTTTATCTACTGGTTTTTATAACAAGTTTTATAGTTATGCAATAGTGTTCACATTTGCTTACCATGTTAAAAAAAGGGGTTTTGATAATTCTACTTGTGTGTATGAATGTATGAATTTGCATCTGTATGTTGATATGTCAAAATATGTGTACAGGTGTTTGTATTTTACAGATAATATGTACATCTTACTCCCTTTTATGCTATCACTTAAAAAAAAGTTGAAGCCTTACAGAGCAAATACAGCCCATATTGACCCTTAATAAACTTTCATTATCCATTTTCATTCCACCCAGGTATGTGCAGCTAATTGATGAGCTCAAAGACTCAGAGAATCAGCCTCAAAAGGGTTTCACGCCTTTTGACTCCTGTCCAACAAACCTGCAGCTGCAAACGCAGAAAGCAAATGTCATCATCTCCTGCTACCTTGACTCTACTCATCCACCACCAGTCCAGGTGAGCAGTATGTCCCTGCACAATGGGCACCAAGCTGAAAGGAAGGTAAACGAGTTTGCATGCTCATACAACTTTTAGAACCAACACTGGCCCAGTGAGGACGTTTCTTAAGTACACAGGTGAGAGATGTACCAGGCCTAAACAGATAATAAAACCAGGAAGTCCAGAGCCGAGGACAGAGAGGTCTGGTCAGTGACCAGAAAAACATGAATATTGAAGACTTAGATGGTGCAAGAGCAGCATGCTGATCAGAGGCCTCTTGGAAAAGGAGAGCTTTGAGTGGCCAGGACTGCTATAGTTTGTTTGCAGCCACTGCAGATGGGAATGCCCTTTCAGGATTGGGCTCCTGAGGCACTTAAGAAAGTGCAACAAGAGAAGCTACACCACTGGTCCACGTGACAGACAGATGCCTGCCTGCTACTCAAAATGTTGCCCCATGGCTGGAGTTTAGTTTTCCTGAAAACTGCATAATTGGAACACACACACCCAACCACCACTCATTCTCTATGTGGCCAGGAACTTGTATAGGAAATGCCTGAATCCAAAATGTTTTTTGATTTGAAGTTTCTGTTTATCCTCCCTTTTTGACTCACATGCGAAGCAAAAGTGAGTCTATGTACTGAGCCGTGTCGTCCGTCCGTCCGGGCGGGCGGGCGTCCGTCCGTAAAAAACTTAAACGTTGGATTTTTCTCGGAGACTATTAAGTCTATCAACACCAAATGTGGCATGATGGTGTATGATGACAAGGCCTCAAAAAACATACATAGTGACTTGACCTTGCTTCAAGGTCAAGGTCACAGGAGCCATAAATGTGGTCTCAAAAACAGTCATTTTTCACATTTTCCCAATTTTCTCCCACGTTATTGAGAATGGCGACCTTAGCTACAAGTGGTATATAGGTCAAAGCAAGCCCTATCTTTTGATACCAGTTTGGTTGACCTTGCTTCAAGGTCAAGGTCACAGGAGCTCTTCAAAGTTGGATTGTATACATATTTTGAAGTGACCTTGACCCTGAACTATGGAAGATAACTGTTTCAAACTTAATAATTATGTGGGGCATATGTTATACTTTCATCATGAGACACATTTGTTCACATATCATCAAGGTCAAGGTCACTTTGACCCTTATGAAATGTGACCAAAATGGGGTAGTGAACCACTAAAAGTGACTATATCTCATGGTAGAAAGTGCCAATAAGCACCATTGTGCTTCCTATGTCTTGAATTAACAGCTTTGTGTTGCATGACCTTGGATGACCTTGACCTTGGGTCAAGGTCACATGTATTTTGGTAGGAAAAATGTGTAAAGCATTTCTTTGTGTATGATGTCATTGGTAGGTTTAGTTGTTTGACCTTGACCTTGAAGGTCACCTGAAGGTCAAGGTCATATAAAGGTCAAGGTCAAGCATGTGAGTCGTATGGGCTTTGCCCTTCTTGTTTCTATGTAGCAACATAACATGGAAAAATATAGAAATTAGTATGTGCACCTTCAAGAAAATCTTGCATTTTTGTTCCTCCTCAGATCAACATCCCTCGAAGCCTTGCCAATCGCATTGTGGAATCCTACCATACCGATGGACCAGTCAGGGAGTTGCTGCATGAGGCCTACGTCACTGTGTTTCCAATTGTCTATGGACTTTGGAAACGGTGTGTATCCACATTTGGACTCTTTGTCATGGTCTTCTCTGTCCTCAACAATAATCATATTCAAGCCAGGTTCATTATCTTGGTTGTCAGTGTCCGAGTCATCCAGATGGATGTACTGTGATCTCCTGACAAATCCCACATGGGATCTAATCAGATGGCCATAGAAGTGAAGGCACCAGAAAAACATTTCAAGGACTGTGTAAAGGGATGCATACATCCAGCACTTTGGCATATCCCCAAAGCAGCTTGAGACTCATGATGTGACATTTCACCTTGCCATGCATTGATTGAAAGAGAAATCACATCTTTTGAGGGGGCCACCTAACCCACCTCACCAGAACCAGGGTAAAGAGGAAGGCTGCTGCCCAGACCATCCCTTCCCAGAGACATTCCAATGCCTCCACTGCCTTCCAGCGTGCAGCTCATGCATCAGTCTGCTGAGCCACACTGGGATAAACCAGAAGAGCCTAGAAACTGCGCATTCCCATTTATGTCAACTCCAATGGGCCACCATCATTTATTCTGTGACCAGCATAATCATAGCAGACATGGCATTCTCTGCTGCTGGATGCTGACCATGGCTGAGCTACTGGAGCAGGTCCTGACAGCTCCATGACCTTGAGTTCACACTGTAACTTGTGCTCTCTTGTTGGTTTTGTTAATGTAGCATTCGTCATTGTAGTAGGTTTCTTTGGTTTTTAGGCATATCTTTGCATTGGATTCCAGATTCAGGAGCGACTGGAATATCAAGACAGGTGAAGAAAAGGAACTTCGGGCAGTTATAGCAAAGATGGAGCAAATTAAAAGAGGTCAAATGAAGTCTTACCTTCAGCAACTCAAGATTTCTCAACAATACAAGCCGGAATCACCAAAGAATACCAAGGCAAAAACGCATGGTACGTACAGTAATTTCTGTTGATTGTAATGAAATTGCCAGAATGCAGACTGCAGCTTGAGCCTATATACCTGCTGCCTTCTGGGCCTACTCCAGCAGATCATGCCAGAGTGGCAGCAAGTAGCCAGAGACAGACCTGCCTACCTCTATCATTTAGCCATGGCAACTATGATATTTAGTTCTGCATCATAAAGCTACAGGCACTCCCATCTTTTACGGAAATTAAAACTGTCAGGAGCTGAGTAATGGATGTTTGGGGCGCAGCCTGAAGAAAGAAAATCTGGTCATCATCAAGAGATGCAACTCAAAAACACAGTAAAAAGCAAATCTCTAGAATCATACTGCAAAAGTTACTGTCTAGAGACAGATTACTGCAGAACAGTATTATCAGTAACATTTACTGGTACTTCAAGTGAAGCTGAACTTGCTACTGGAAGTAATATGGTACTGAAAATGATACTGGCATCTGCTACTGAAAAGTGATTTCACAGGTAAGGAGGTCTGCACAGACCATTGGGGCAGCATTCTTAGCTCTCCAACAGTTTCATGCTTGAGGTAAGGTGAGAGATTGCCTCTTTTTACATTGGATATCTCTATTGCATTTTGCATTGGTTGAGTTTAGTCTTGAATGCACATAGAATAAACATTAGCTTTTAAAACCAGGTTCCTTTCAACTAAAAAGGATTTAGAAAATCAGCACACACACACACACAGACACACACACACACACACAAACACACACACACACACACACACACACATGCACGCACACCCACACACTTACCCATCCGCACACACACCCGCACTTACACACACTTCACTTCAATTTGGCATCGCAGTCTCGGAAGACAATCATCGAGACCCATGGAGATCTGTAGTGTTGATGGAGCCTCTGCAACGCGCACACACACACACACACACACACACACACACTTTGATAAGATACAGTGTCAGCTAAATTCTTGGAATGTGTTTGTGGAGAAGGATTTCCATGATCTAGTTTCTTACATCAAGCTTTGAACTACAGAAATGACATGCCTATCTTGAGCTATGTTGTGTCTACTTTTCATATTCAGGGCGCACTGGAGGTGTCACATCTTGCAGTGTAGGTGCGGGTGTCCACACTACTCCTTCCCAGCAATCCATCAAGTCGTCTGGATCAAAAGGCCAGAAGGCCAGATCTAATTGGTAAGTAGGATTAGTTTGTCAAATGGAGTATTCAAAAGGCATCTCATGTATGCATCCACAGACAAGCTGTTTACTTGATGTGTGCTGTCCCATACTGCCTTCTCCACCCCCATTCTGTGAACCCGAGTCAGTAGTGACTTTGGCACAGTTCGCAATGAATGCATAATAGACTGGACCCTTCGCATTACAACATTGCGCAAAAATAGTTCATTCTCATACTATTTTTTTCTCAACTTTTTACAGAAATCATTCAGATGTCAAAACTTGTTTCCATTTCAACATAAGCATTTTATCTTATCGAATAAACACTTGTTTATTGTCTCAACAAGAGTAAGTTAATTTAAGAATTTTGGGCGAAATAGTCTTAGAACTACTTAAACGGTGCATGTCAGGGAGCAGATCGGCTATCCCACAAGCCTCTCGTATGACCTCCATTTGCATATTTCAGACGAAAACCTTCCATCACGTGATGTTAACTGGGCTAGAGACACTTTTGCCGGTAGGCGAAGTCTAGTGAACTAGATAGCTCCACCCCTTGCTGCCATTCCTGTAGTGATGCCACTGTCAGCATAGTCTCAGCTGTTCCCCCTCCGACAAATTGTTCTAAATTTAGCAGTCAAGTGATGACCTTGGGGAAGTGAAGCCTGAGGCAAAAGTTTAATTAACAGAAGCAGTACTAACACATTATATTTGATCCTCTCTTGGGACAGGAGGTGCTTTTTGTTTTGAAAGGTATAAAAAAAGTTCAAAGATGAGCAGTCATGGCAAAGCTCATGAACCCAAAAGCTTTTCTTTCACATGAACCCGTCCACGGAGATGCTTGATGTGTGCGCACACTTCTGAACATATTAAAAATTAATTTTGAAAGGAAACGCACCTCTGCTACTGTGAGAGGATTGTGTATGCTGCATTAGGGTTGCTTCTGGTGATCCTGCCTCTCATGTCCTCCACATGGTCGCTCAATTCAGAGCAGCAACATGTTTAAATAGGAAAAAATAGAGAGCTAGGTTAAAGGGAGCAGTATAGGAAGAGTGGTTTGGGTGGTGTAGAGTGTACATTTGTATATGACATATGTTATACATTAACCCATGTTGCTTTTTTGCGGGTGCTGGTCACTACCGCGACCGTCACTACCACGTGTAACACTACCGCGAGTATAACATTACCGCGAGTAACACTACTGCGCGTAACACAACCGCGTATGTAACACTAGCGCGTATGTGACACTCCCGCGCGTAACACTACCGCGTTTACCACGTAGAGAGAGAGAACGCATGCAAACTTTCTGTTTGTGAGTTTGTGTTCTAATCTTGATTGGAAGCAACCCATTCAATATATAGTCTGAGTGTGTGTTCTAAACGCATGCAAACTTTCTTTTTGTGAGTTTGTGTTCTAATCTTGATTTGAAGCAACCCATTCAGTCTGAGTGTGTGTTCTAAACGCACGCAAACTTTCTTTTTGTGAGTTTGTGTTCTAATCTTGATTGGAAGCAACCCATTTTACATTTCAAACTTTAGGTGATGATACTTTTTTGTGTGTATATTTGTATTCCTTGCCATATCTTATTCTTAATGAGTAATGTCTTGATATTAATCTTGTGTGTGCACTTGTTTACTTTGCCATGTGTTAATGACCATTTATATATATATATATATATATATATATATATATATATATATATATATATATATATATATATATATATATATATATATTGTGCGCACTTGTATACATTACCTCGTTTTAATGATTAGGTTCTGTTTTTTGTAAATGTTATCTCATAAATGTGAACTGTGAAAACACACACACAAATATATAGATTGTGTATTACACTCGCGCTAATGTTACACGTGGTCGTGTTACTCGCGATAGTCTTATACACGCGATAGTGTTACACACGCTGAAGTATGACACGCGGTTGTGACACACGCGGTAGTAGTAGACTCGCGATAGTGTTGCACGCGATAGTGTTGCACGCGATATTGTCACTCGCGATAGTGTCGCATAACCCTTTTTTGCAGCATGGAGTAAACCAGATACCTGAAAGAGCAGTACAGATTTGTTTAACCTTTGTGTGATTAATCAGCATTAATTAATTTACATGTAGCACTGAACCAGTGTGGGGTTGAAATGCTTTCCTGGTAAATGAGGTGTTGTTGGAACCTGTGTATCCTCTTTCTGATTGCCTGTTTGCCTCATCTAGAGCCAGTAGAAAACTGATAAACTGACCCAATGACTGCAAGGAAATAAATACCCTGATTTGAGACATTTGTAATGGTGAAAAGTTGCTGCATTAATTCACCAACCTCACCATTTACTTGTTCTTTCTGCATCAAATCTGTCTTCTTTCTGTTGTTGAATTGATGCCAAAATTGCTGTTTCCATGTGCAGTAGTAATATACAAAGTCCAACTATGGAAGTTGGTTGCTTCTCCTTATTCAGATATCTCCAGGTGTGTTGTGCAATTTAGATAGTAAATTAGTCCTGCTACAATTACCAAAATTAGAGAATATAATGGTAAAAGGTAAAGGTGCTCTTTAACTTGCCACCCACTGATGGATGCTCAAACCACACTTTACCCCCTGGTCATGTGGCTACTATTTTTATCACTCCAACACAATCTCAACTCCCTGGGAAGCATGCAGCCAGGCTGCAGATGAACATGCTAAAGTTAGCTTTCACAATTTCTGGTTCAGCCCTCACAGGTACCCCTTTTACACCAACGTTAATAAAGCACCTTGCTCAAGAATGCAACTCTATGATCTGCACAGCTTGGAATGCCACACCCTCTACAGAAACAACTGCAGATTAGTATTATACATGTATGTTTGTCTACACATGGCATTGAGCTGGCACTCTTGCTTAGTGTGGCACCCTAGATTGGAGCTTGTATCAGTCCTCCGGACCTATTCATCAATACAGATACAAGTATGGCCCAGACTATACACAAGAACTTTACACCCCTCTTGCAATATCTGTAAAGATGGGGTGCATCTTACTGCAAATGTTGACTGTGTTAATGACCTGCACTCAAAGCTTGTTAACCACTCACCCACAGAACCCCATGTTCATACAGTTAACTAAACTCTTTCTTGTGAACAGTGCACATTGCAAATAGGTATGAACTTTCTCATGTCCTTGTGATGAATAGCTCTTTGTTAACAAATTTAGCATTACTACTGGACTTGATAATTTCTTTGGCTGCAACATCTGAACGTGGGTTTTTTTTGTGTGTCAAAATACCAAAACTTGGGGATATATGTGCACACAATCTGCACAGACATGGTATGAAAAAGGTTCATCTGTTGAGAAAATACATATTACCCTGCAATGCTTTCAGTGAGGGTTATTTATACAGATGCCATTTGCAATAAAGTGCATCCCACCTTGACAAAAATTACAAGAGGGCAGTACATTTCTTGTGTATAGTCTGGGCCATACTTGTTTCTATATTGATGGATGGTACTGGAGGACTGGTATAAGCTCCAGTTTAACGAGAGTGTGAACTCAAGACCATGCATAGACAAACATATAACGCTATCTCTACCTGAGCAGCCTTTCCTGTATTGCCCATTGCTGCCCAGGGAAGGTGCGGGCCAGCACCCACATTTTTTAATTCATTGTTCTGAAATTAGTGATCATGTGAGGAAAATCAGGGAACTCTTCCCTGATCATCACTTGATGGCTAAATTTAAAACAATGAGTCAGAACAGGGAAATGTGTGAGGAAGCAGCTGAGGCCCAGGTGATAGCTTTTCCCATTCACATTACTCAATATCTAGCAATCTTCAGAAAATGTATTGCTCTCACACAATGCATATCTTCATTGCCTTTTGTTTTTGTTTTCTACAGGAAAAAAATAAGTAAAATGGCACAGTTGGCAGGTAGCTCAGATGGTCCCAAGTCTATGCAGAAAGGTCCCAAGAATGCAGAATCAAAATGTCGTCCAAGCAAATGGGCTAGAAGCAACATCAAAGAGTCTCTTGCCACAGTCTTCACCAAAGACTCCAAAGGCATCAAATTACCTCAAAAGCCAGCTGATCAAGCAGGTCCATTTGGCAGAAAAATGGCAACAATGTCTACCTCTGTTACTCCCTCAGGTGCTGCTTGGAAGCATGCAAGGCCTATCAATATCAATAGATCTGCCTTCCAGAATAGTTACCCTTCCATCGGAACTGCCAACCCTCCTAGGGCTAGCACATCCAACAACAACCACAACAGCAGACCTGCCTCAGTCTTAACACCGCCTAAGGTGCATTCTTCTGAGAGAGTGCAGATGCCTTCACAAACACCTTCACAAACACCACCACAAACACCACCACAAACACCACCACAAACACCACCACAAGCACCACTCAAATGCCCAGTGGGGAGATCTGTCCCCAGGAGAAGTACCATTGATTTAAGATTAAGGATAAACAAAACACCCCTGGAGTACCACACCGTAGGTAATCAGCAGCCAACTCAACCCAGGGTCCGTCTCCCAAATATGCCTATTCTCTCTCCACATCATATACAGTCTACCGCACCCATACGCCGGCCCACTCCAGCTTTTCCATTGAAGAGGCCAAAAACTGTCCCAGCCATTCTAGCTTATGCATTTGGGAGACCAACAGCTTTCAAAGCCACTTCTCCATCGAGGAGACGAGGAACTGCCCAAGCCATTCCAACCTCTCCAGTAAGGAAACGAGGAACTTCCCAAGCCACTCCAACTTCTCCAGTAAGGAAACGAGGAACTGCCCAAGCCACTCCAACTTCTCCAGTAAGGAAACGAGGAACTGCCCAAGCCAATCCAACTTCTCTAGTAAGGAAACAAGGAACTGCCCAAGCCACTCCAACTTCTATAGTAAGGAGACGAGAAACTGCCCAAGTCACTTCAGCTTCTCCAGTGATGAGGCGAGGAACTGCCCAAGCCTCTCCAACTTCAGTGATAAGACAAGGAACTGCCCAAGCCACTCCAGCTTCTCCAGTGATGAGACCAGAGTCCACCCACAGGCGTTGGAGAAATGAAGACTATTACCACATCATCCCAACACTGCCCCCGGGTCAGTGGAATCGCTTTGACCATGATGGACCAAATGGTTTGTGCATCACCTTTCGCCTGAAGAAATCTGCCAGGAAACTGATACACTTGATTGTTGGTGATGTCAGCGAAAGCAGCAGCAGCATCTCTTCTACTGTAAATGAAATACCAATGTCTGGCAGACCCGCAAGCATCCTCACCTCTGACCCATGGAGCCTTGACAGAACCAACAGTCTGAGGGTGCCCCATCTTCCCAGACAAGGACTCCAAGGAACTTCTGCAGGCTGCAGGCCACCCCCCACTAAATTCCCCCACACCAAGACAAAATAGTCCCTTGGAAATGAGTTGGAAGAACTGGATGGTGTGTGTGGTCTACATGGTAAAATCTGGATGGGTTGAAAGTGCAGAAACATGTGTATGCATAGCCTACATGTTTGCCATGTATTCTGAAAATAGGGAGACGGTGTATATGTGTGTGTGTGAATGTGAGAGAGAGAGAGAGAGAGAGAGAGAGAGAGAGAGAGAGAGAGAGAGAGAGAGAGAGAGAGAGAGAGAGAGAGAGAGAGAGAGAGAGAGATTTATAAGTGTGTGTCAGGAGAGAAAGCATGTTACCCAAAAAGTTATTTTAAAATTTAAGAAATGAAAAACGAATATGAAAAAGGGAAAAACATCCACATATGACTTGGTCATGTTGTATGTGTGCTGATATGTGTACCATGCAGTGTGTGAAGTGAATGTCTTTTCCTGTTTATGTGTGTGTGTGTGTGTGTGTGTGTGTGTGTCTGTGCACGGGTGGGCATGCATGTGATTATCTGTGTAACACTAAGATATATGTATATGTGTAGACAACGAGAACATATATTATAAAAAGTTCTTTTAAAAAAAAACATTTTTTTTAAACTTGTAAAATTATGAGAGAAAAAATCATGTATGATATAATCATGAAATGTGTGTGGTTTTAAGTGCACTGTGCAGTTTATGAAGTGAGTGTCTTGTGTGTATGTGTGTGTGTGTGTGCGTGTGTGTGTGTTCATTTGTGTGTGTGTGTTCATGTGTGTGTGTGTGTGTGTGTGTGTGTGTGTGTGTGTGTGTGCATGCATGTGTGTGCATGAAAAAAGGTAGTGTTTGACACCCTCTCAATGAATGTGGATGGCCTATGGAGATGAAGTCATGGAGGAGATAAAAGCTTCTCATGAATCGTAGATGAAACCATCTAAAACAGCAGAGACTGGAAATCCTATTTTTGTGAACAAAAAGTGTCCACTGGTTGTATTCATCAATATGTATTTGCATGTTTGTACATCTTAGCATGCAGTATGTTGTGTGTTGAGCTGAAAAAAGTTTTTATATATGTACTTGCATGAGTTTTATGGAGCAGATGTACCATCTAGTTGCATACATGTACATATAATAGATGCCAAACTGCACAATGCAAGTGCTTGTACTGTGGGGCCTCTAAGAACCAAGCATGCAACATGGCAGTAATTATTTATGTGCCTTTTATTCTCAAAGAAAAGGTTAAGCCCAGGTCTTTTTTACACGCTTTGCATCTTTTGGTTTTAAATGTTTTCAAACATGTTGAGGCTAGTTTCATTCATTTGTATGCCAGACAATTTTTGCAGTTTTACCTGATGCCTTTTGTTAAGTCATGGACCACAGCATGCAGTGAGCACATCATTTGTGATTTTGCCAATGTCCAAGTTGCAGCTCCTGCTGTGGGTTCCTAATGCAGTATCTGTGTCATTTTATATTGGCTTTTAACATACCTTTGCTCAAGAAATGCTCATATATATCATTATACCTCCTTCCTGTACATACTAATACACTCCAAATAAAAAGACAGCCTCTTTACTCTTACGAAAAAGGTGTTTTTATTTCAAACATCATTAGTATCATTGTTTCATTTTTCTCTTGATGGCTGTGAATGGTAGTCCATCCATCCACAACCATGTCATTTAGTAAAGGTTGGGCAATGAAACTGCTAGGGTGGGTGCTTAGAGTGTGTTGCGCAATATGCCTGAGTTGTTGAGCAAGCTTTCGAAGCAACTGCAGAGCACTTTTTAGTGTTAATGCTCTGTTGATCTGTTGATAAAACAGCCGGTAATGTTCCTAAGTAGAGACATCATCCCATAAGACAGTGTTGCTGCTAAGGGCAGCAGTACAAGTGTTACTGTAGCAGTCACAAAATGCACAAGGACTGCAACATTCCACCTGATGAGGCATTACTGAGGCTGTATGCATGTGTTGCACTCTTCTCTCGTTGTGTGGGGGTTCTCCTGGCTTGCGCTGGAAAATCGAAGTGACAAACACTTCTGGTCGTTTTTGATAAACTTTATTCACGCACTGATCGCTACACAGTGGTGAAAATCAGCCAACAGTAATTCATTGTCGTACTTGCTTCACTCTACGCACAGTGTCGCAGAGGACTCGCTCCTCACAAAGTTAAGCTCTCACCTTAACTGTCGCATCTGCTGCTCGTGTCTGACTTGTGTCAGTCGTGTCTCTCTCTCTCTTGCCTTGTCGCTCCTTATATACATAACCCCAGGTTCCAGATCTTTCATGAATAAAGCGGCACACTCTCTAAAAGTTTGAGCTGAAAATCGACTGACGTCACGTGACACAAAAAGACACTTTTAGCCTACCTCGGTCGCGGGTCAGGGCAATGACCTGACTGATATACAAAAATCAACAGTGCCGCGAGTCTCCCGTATGATCCAGAATCTTCATAACATATGTTGGGGTTTAAGTGAAGCCATTTGTTTCAAATATTCTTACAACCTCTGGTGGCCAAGTGGCTTGGGGCTGGCCCTGAGTGAGATGCTGTCAATGCTCTGAAAGCATCATGAATATGAATCAAATCTAGAAAGGGCTGTGTTGATTGGCAGTGGTGGCACAGGACAAACAAGTTTTCAATCCATCTGCCTTCACTGCATCAAATGGACATTGATGACTTTGGCTCACCAGACTACACTGAACTCTGCATGTGCTCTAGGCTGAAGACCATGGTCACAGCTAATTGTTCAGGGATGGCTCAAAAATTGCTGCTAAGAGTTGAGCCTAAGAGTCCATTGCAACTCTTTGACATGACTAAGTTGACTTAGGAGGCTGTCTTTAATATTTTTACATACATTTTGCTCACTGGTCTGCCACAGATGCACCAAGGTTAGTTCCATGGGTTGAAACAGGTGGTTCCCAGAACTGGATAATGTTAACACAAGACTTTATCACATGCTCAGTCAAACAAAATCTGAATTAGATAAAGCTTTCCCCTCTAAATGTTTATCTCTTTCCTAGGCAGCAGTATCAAAACTCATTCAAAGAAATAAAGTTCCATTTTATGATGGGGTTTTCCTTGGGAGTGCTGCACAAATGGAAGCAGAAGAGAGGTGAGGATGGGGATTTGAAGAGAGGTCCATAGAACCCACATGCCCTACTTCATTAAGAATGAATGCTCCCACCCTACCCCACTCCACCCCATCCCCTATCTCATTCTATCCATTCCAGTCTCACCTTACCCTATTCTGCCATTTGTGGGAGTCTAGGCAGGCCTGAATGAGAGTTACTAACATCTGGCCCATGGCAATAGGCCTCTAATGTAGGCCTATTTAGAAGTTGAACATATTTTGGGGTGAATAATACAAAAGAAAAAGAAACTTTGCACAAACTCATGAACATCCCAACAACACCCCCACCCCACAACCAAAAACAAACCAAAACCAAAACCAAACACTGCATACTAAGCAAACATCTCATCAATTAGTCCAGTGGTTCCAGCTTGAAACCCAGCCCACAGCCCACAGCCCAGGGAGGTTGAGCTTGTGTTAATGATGTAAACATGAGTAGCAAGCACACATTTTTGTGATCTGCCTTGAACATGAAACTGAAATGGAAACAATAACCTGAGCACAAACATTCCTAGCTTCTTCCTTTTTTCCTAAATGCACTCTCTTCTATCCACTCTGAAATAATAGCATAACTGTCAACTCAACTCTCTAATGAGGAAATAACCCTGTCAAGCCTTGTAGCCAGAAAGTGAGACCTCCTACTCATGAGTGCGTGCTCAGGGGATAATCTCCATCCAACACATTATTTGTAGCAAGTCCTGCTCTTCTAATGACTGGGAGTGAACTATCTCAGATGAATCTGCATGAAAGGTAAATTCCTTACACATTATAGACAAGATGGAAGGGATGTGAAGGGAAGTTCTTGTGAATACTTTTGTTTTCGCTTTGGCATGCCGTAGACTTTGAACCAATGCTAAATCTGTCTCACTGAGGGGTAGGTGCATCATAAATGTTTACCAAATATACTCATTCACGCAGACAGAATTTCATGCACAGACATTTTTAGGTCACTGGGTTGCATCAAGTTTGTCATTGTCAAGATATTTAAATAAACCCAATTTTCCCCCGTCTCAGGGATAGAACCGTTTAGAAGAGGGTTAGGCCAGTCGGGTGCTTCATCACCCTCACATCCAAAAAGGTCATCAAACAGCTGCAAGCAGACAGCTGAGGCTGCAACCAAGCAGATTTGGCGCGCGAGCCACTGCCCAAGTGAGTGGTAGCTTTGCCTCCCACACTGATAGGATGCTTGCGGCCGCCCATGTTCGAGCTACTGGAGTAGGCCCCAAAAGATCCACGGACATGGGTTCTAGCTCAGGAGGGTTACAGTACGGCAATTGTCGTATGTGAACTGTTACTAAAGTTACCATCCCTGCCTTTGCTGCCACTGTTACTGCGCTTGACGTCACAAGAATACGGGTCATCAAGGCCAGTTAATGCAGAAGGCCCAAGAATAAGCACATCGTGCTCTGCTGTTCACCCACAGCACCCGTTTTTGTACAACACAAGACCGGATCCTTCAAATGCGTATATCCTACTCCATATCCCCACCCACTTCTCGTTCCATCCTCCGATCTGCTGAAACTCCTGTTTGCTGAACTCTGGAAGCTCCGCCATTGGCGGCCCCATTAGACCAACTCGGCTGTCAGGGATGATCAGGACTATGTCATGGTAAGTAAGACCCTATATGCGGGCACGATCCATTGGTTTGAAAGCATCCACTGCAGGGAACCTGCAATAAAAATTACCCAGTGTGACGGTACGTCCCCGTCACATTATCAAGAATGGTACACAAGTGTAATCAAGGTGACGGAGTTACTGGTGTGTACATTGAAATGATCCTTTTTCCTTGTTTTATGTGTGAGTTAATGAAGTATCATTCTACTACTGTTATAAATTACATGTTTATGCATGTGTTAAGTAATGAACACTTAAGGATGTAGAAGTCAGCCCAGCCTCAAATAACTGTAATGTTAGGAAAAACCAGCCATGCTTTGAGAATGCTTTGAGATTACTGTGGTGAAGCCTTGTGATGAAACAGTGAACATTTTCAAGTTAAAAGGCGCCAAGCTTCCAGTATGTATAGACGTTTAACGTGATTGGCCAACTTTTTAAGTTAGAGTGGGTAAAATGTGCTGGCCTCATTATGCGCCAATTCCATATTACTCTTGGTTTAGAGGAAGTGAACTCATGAGTGAGCGAGGAAAATGTGCAAGGCCAGCACCCGCCAATTCCGCATTACGCTATTGGCTTAGAGGGAGAGATGCTCTGAGACTGTGAATGGAGATATGAGGGAGAGAATAAAAAAGCCAGAGTCTGCTCGCTCTGGGCTGGCATTTCTTCGCTCTCCTGCTCCAAGCGCTGAGTGGAATCATCGTGGCTAGGCCAAGGCCGATATGGGAGGAAGGACAAGTGACATCTGCTCTCCACCTCTCATCGCCTCCGAGTCGTGCTGGCCTCTCCTCATGACCCCCAGCATCAGCCGTCTCAGAGGAAGAAGCGGGTGCGCTACACAGCCACAAGCTCGGATGGACGTTCCCCACCCCCCACGCCACCTCCACCAGGAAGGACAGGAAGGGGTGATGATGCAGCTCTAACCCTCCCTTCATACCAGGACCCACCCCCTGCGTCAGTCGTAACTCCCCCACGCTCCAAAACAGTACCCCTTCAAGGACGATCACCGGGGTCAACGGCTCTGACCCTGTCAGCATTCTTTCACGGAGCGGATTCACGTGAACTCTCCTCTCCCAGATAAGTTCTACCTCTATTAGGGTCTGCAACGAAGCTGGAAATCAGGAGTTATTGCCGCTGATGCTCTTTCGCGCGGGGAAACCAAAAAGTGGTCTCTGGTCAGTACAGAATGGCTTCAGAACGCAGTGAAAGAGTACCAAGAGGTGTTCATTTTTGACTCACATGCGAAGCAAAAGTGAGTCTATGTACTGAGCCGTGTCGTCCGTCCGTCCGGGCGTCCGTCCGTCCGTCCGTAAAAAACTTAAACGTTGGATTTTTCTCGGAGACTATTAAGTCTATCAACACCAAATGTGGCATGATGGTGTATGATGACAAGGCCTCAAAAAACATACATAGTGACTTGACCTTGCTTCAAGGTCAAGGTCACAGGAGCCATAAATGTGGTCTCAAAAACAGTCATTTTTCACATTTTCCCAATTTTCTCCCACGTTATTGAGAATGGCGACCTTAGCTACAAGTGGTATATAGGTCAAAGCAAGCCCTATCTTTTGATACCAGTTTGGTTGACCTTGCTTCAAGGTCAAGGTCACAGGAGCTCTTCAAAGTTGGATTGTATACATATTTTGAAGTGACCTTGACCCTGAACTATGGAAGATAACTGTTTCAAACTTAATAATTATGTGGGGCACATGTTATACTTTCATCATGAGACACATTTGGTCACATATCATCAAGGT
Source organism: Theodoxus fluviatilis (assembly GCA_034096865.1). Taxonomy (NCBI): domain Eukaryota; kingdom Metazoa; phylum Mollusca; class Gastropoda; order Cycloneritida; family Neritidae; genus Theodoxus; species Theodoxus fluviatilis. Next base: position 94,949 of record JAWQFJ010022688.1, on the reverse strand, counting down.
CAAGGTCACTTTGACCCTTATGAAATGTGACCAAAATGGGGTAATGAACCACTAAAAGTGACTATATCTCATGGTAAGAAAGTGCCAATAAGCACCATTGTGCTTCCTATGTCTTGAATTAACAGCTTTGTGTTGCATGACCTTGGATGACCTTGACCTTGGGTCAAGGTCACATGTATTTTGGTAGGAAAAATGTGTAAAGCATTTCTTTGTGTATGATGTCATTGGTAGGTTTAGTTGTTTGACCTTGACCTTGAAAGTCACCTGAAGGTCAAGGTCATATAAAGGTCAAGGTCAAGCATGTGAGTCGTATGGGTGTAATGGGATAGTGGATGTTTTGGGTCTCCCATTAGAAAAAGCGACTGGCGTCAATAGGTTAGAAAGCTTTTCCTCGCATAACTCTGAACACTGTGGTGTTTCTAGCTGGAATTAGAATCGACGCTTTCAATCTCTTATAGCTGAAAATGAAGCGACGAAGGCACGGAGGAGAAAACTGCGCTGCAATATCGTGTTCAAATGCCAGATACGGCTGTCGTGGAAAATCTTTTTTCCGCTTCCCCCGAGACGAGACAAGATGTAGCAAATGGGTGCAAATTCAAGACGTCAAGATTTGATGGGGGAAAGTGCTGCTCATCTGTCTACTGCTGGTCTTGTCCTGTGCAGTGACCACTTTGAACCAAATCAATTCATCCGTCCAGCTGAAAAAGATAGACTGGTCTGGAATGCTATTCCAACTATTTTTGATGTGCCTAACCCGCCGCCCAAAGTTACAAATAAAAGACCATACCCTCGGGAAAGATCTTTCCTTCCTGACTGGCTTCAAAACAAAAGAAGAAAATGCTGACGAGTTGAGCCTACCCTGTGATGCCCTTCCACCAGTTCATCGAGAAAAGGAAAAAGATCTCGAAAAGATGGTGAGAGCTGTGAGAAAAAACTGTATCACAGCAAGAAAAAGTCATGTATGGTCTTTTTCAGGGGCGGATCAGTTCATTTGTGTGTGTGTGTGTGTGTGTGTTTCCAATTTTTTTTTTAGGAACGGGGGGGGGGGGGGGGGGGGGGGCTGTGAACGCGCAAAGCGCTCAGCCGGCACAGCAAAAGCGGGGGGGGGGAGGCTGCAAAATGGTCTAATCTAGCGCATTTTGATGAAAAAAAAAGTATATATATTTAAAAAAAAATCTTCTTTTTCTGTTGGGGGAGGGGGGGTTCCGGAAACCCCAGTACCCCCCCCCCCCCCCCCCTCGTCCGCCCCTAGTCTTTGGCGACAGTCTGTAGCTTTGATGTCAGCGCATGCACACGCGCGTGTGCATGTGTGTGTATAATTCCTTTCAGCGTGAATGCGCGTGTGCATATGTGTGTATAATTCCTTTCAGCGTGAATGCGCGTGTGCATTATGTGTATAATTCCTTTCAGCTTGAATGCTTGTGTGCATGTGTGTGTGTTATTCCTTTCAACCTGAATGCACGTGTGCATATGTGTGTGTAATTCCTTTCAGCTTGAATGCGCGTGTTCTTGTGTGAGCATAATTCCTTTCAACTTGAATAGCGTGGCTTTTCAGCAATGTTTGACAAACTTTCATGGTGTCATCTTGCTTCCCTTGGCCCGGCTTGCCCCAGTAAGCTGCCTTACACACACACACACACACACACACACCACACACACACACACACACACACATGCATGCGCACACACGCACACAGACACACACACAAACATACACACACAGACACACACACAGACAGACATGCACACGCGCGCGCGCGCGCACACACACACACACGTGACAGAGCACCATCCCTACTTTCAGCTCAAGGAAAAGAAGCGGCATGTCATCTATGATCCTCCTCATCTCCTGAAAAACATCAGAAACAACCTCAAGAACAAAGGTTTTGTCCTCAATGGCGTCACAATTTCATGGAGCCACATTGAGAGGTTATACAATTTTGACAAGCAGAATAGTGTTCGTTTGGCACCGAAACTTACCGAAAAACACGTTCATCTTCCCCCATTTTCGGCTTTGCGAGACAGGTACGCCGCCCAAGTGCTGTCCAACTCTGTTGCAGCTGCCATGTCCGTACTTGTGCAGCTGCAAGTGCTGCCAGATGACGCCAGACAAACGGCCTACTTCATTGAACAGTTTAACAAACTCTTCAATGTTTTCAACAGCGGAAACATCAAGTCCAAGCATCCAATGGGCCATGCAATTTCAGAGAAGTCAGGGCACCATGCTTTTCTTCGCGAGACCCTGAACTGGCTTGAAGTGGTGGAGTCCAATTCACCTCGCTCCTTGCCTTGTCTGACCGGGTGGAAGATGGCCGTCCGCGCTCTGCTCTCCCTCTGGGAAGACCTTCATGAACACCATGCGTTCAAGTTTCTCTTGACAGATAGACTAAACCAGGACTGCCTTGAGAACCTCTTCTCCAGAATCAGAGGAAATCTAGGACGTGTGGACAACCCCTGTGCAGGCCAGCTGAGAAAGATCTTGCGCCAGGTCATGGTGGATCAAATATTCACGCACAGTGACGGGAGCAACTGTGTCGAGGACTCGGCGAAATTCTTGATCAACCTGAAAACTTTGATGACAACTGAGAACTACGTCACTCTAAATGAAGCCATTCCTCAGGAGCCAATGCAGCTCGAACAAGACCACAAGGATGGCACTGACCATGAAAATGACATCACAACCCTGGTATCTGCAAATCAAATTGCAGAAAATTGTGCCTTGACGTACATATCAGGGTACATCGCGAAGAAGATCACGCCAAGTCTGTGTGCATCATGCCAACAGTCGTTGTCAGGGTTTTCGACGGGCACCAACAACGAGCTCCTTCTTCTATTCAAGGAATACAATCACGCTGCAGGAAAAGGTCTCACAGTACCAAGTAATGATCTGTCACGCGCAGTGGAGATGATGGAAGAGGTGTACAGCAAAAACGTTGAGAGTGTACTTCACTCGGACAAAGTGAAATCTCGGCTTATTTCTCTCCTCGAAAATAAAATCACTCTTGAATGCCCAGGATGAACTTGCAAGCTGAGGCCTTGCATCGTGAGCACATTCAGCCATGTACGCCTGAAGTCAACTCTCAAGGTCTGCACTGCCTCTTTCGCGCATAAACGCGAGAAGAACAGAAAAATCATCAAACTTCGGAATTTGTGACGCACAAGATTCCCTTCACTGTTGTACCTCAGGAGAAAATCTGTTGTTAAAAATGCTGAATTTGTTTAAAACTGTGATGACGAAGACAATGCAACGCGTGGAAAGACATTGGTATTAACTTTTCCTTACCCTGCCCTTCAGTACCGCGAGTACAGCACGATAGACATTGATTGAGTGCATTCTGGATTCGTCTGCATCCCTAGTTTCGGAAACCTACCCTCTTCCATACGTTGAGGTAAGTGAATTCTTTGCAATTATCCTCTGCTGCATGCTTTATGTATCATGTAGTTTGCAGAATGAGGAAATGCAAGCCGCCGAAGGTCGCAGACTCCTACTCGTTGCTATTCTCGCTAGCGTCGAAAGACACGCGAAAACGGGGACGTAACTCTAAATCCGTGTAGTGCAAAAATAGCCGAGTGCGCGGTCTTAGTAATGTATGATCTTTGGCTGATTGAAGATTGATAATCCTTCACTATGGCTGATGCGGTAGAAGAGGAGTTGCCTACTACAGTATTACCAATATTTTGTCCTTGAATAAGGCAGATTTAGAAAATCTGGTGGTGAGATTTGCATTAGAAGTGAGTGGAGATGCTTCAAAGTGGATCTGCAGGAGGCTTTTATTGTTTTTGTGAATGAGCCTCGGCAAGAGAGTGTTAGGGAGGTCAGAACGCCAGTACCTAGCAATGAGAGGGTTCCAACTGATGTAGGAGACTCTGTGAGACTGCGAGAATTGGAGTTGGCGGAGAGAAGGTTGGAGTGGGAAAGAGAGGAGAGAGAACGGGACAGAGGAGAGAGAGAACAGGAAAGAAAGGAGAGAGAACGGGAAAGAGAGGAGAGAGAACGAGAAAGAGAACATGAGTTGCAGATGAGAAGAGTAGTGGAGGGTACAGGCGAGCGCAAGAGGGAGGGACTGATTTGAGAATGTATCAGGGGGTCCCTAAGTTCTCCGAAGAGAACGTTGAAGCTTTCTTCTCTACTTTTGAAAGACTAGCAGGAAGTCTAGAGTGGCAGGAGGATCATTGGTATCTCATCTTGGGTAGTGTCTTGACTGGGAAAGCTCAAGAGATTTACAATAGCCTGCCAATGAGCGATGTCAGGGACTATGCCACCTTGAAAGAAGAGATCATGAAGAAGTATGCGCTCACTACTGAGGCATACCGTCAGAGGTTTAGAAAATGTAGGAAGGAAGAGAAGGAAACTTTCAAAGAGTTTGCTGCTCGATTGCAGGGAGACAGCTCTGTCCTCAAAACGGCGTTGCACGCTGACTCTTCAATCAGCATGTAGCGGAGACTTCTTCATCAAAACTGAGTGGAGTCCAGCGTCTCACGTGGCTTCATGGGTGGTACTCAGGCGCCGAGTCGACGTGACGGACTGCTTCATGAGTAGTAAGTCTGGGGGCCCCCGTGCAAGCAGTGACAGGGGTTTTAATACGCACTCCAAGCTTGGGTTCACAGATGGGGGACCTGGATAACAATTGCTGCCCTCTCTATTCATTCCCTTGATTCGCTTGGCTGGACTCACAGATGGGGGACCATCACAGTTGTCACATGGCAACACATACCCCCAAGTTTCGAATTCCCCCTCCCCCCCCCCCTCTCCCACCCCCTAATCAAATTCCACGATCTAAAAGTGACATAAGTTGCTGTGTATGTGTGTGTGTGTGTGTGTGTGTGTGTGTGCGTGTATGTGTGTGTGTGTGTGTGTGTGTGTTAATCTCCAAAAATGATGACAAATGTAGTGATCGTGGTGACATGCGCTGTCAGATTATTTACACAACATTGCCATCAAAGTGTTGGGTATCTGACCCAAAAGAAAAGCCATATTCAGTCCAGTCCAAGTTTACATTACTTACATGATGATTTGATGCATATCTATTTCACAAATACGTGTTGTTGTTGTATTGACACAGCATGAAAACGGCTTGATGCTTGGCAGCACGCCAGAACACGTCTTAAGTCAAGATTTGTGAAACCCTTGAGATCTACACATAGCACAATGCAGGGCCATGAGTCTACTGCAAGGGTGCACAGAGGACCAGTCGTACTATCACACGGTGCCAGTAACAGATAGATCCAGTGGCCCACAGATATGGGGATACTGAGTAAAGAGAGAGGGTACACGGGTTGAAGGCGACCCGTTTTGCATAAATCAACTTATTTTCACTCCTCCGTGTCCCAGACGCAATGTCTACTCCAAGTGGAGGCACAGCTAGAGATGGTCTTTCTTCTGTCCATGAAGTCTTTCTTGTGTCCTTGAAGACTGCAAGTGGAGGGACAAGCTGGAGATGGCAGTTTGAAGACTGCAAGTTGAGAGGCAAGCTGGAGATGGCAGTTTGAAGACTGCAAGTGAAGAGACAAGCTGGAGACGGCAGTTTGATGACTACAAGAGTAAAGGCAAGCTGGAGATGGCAATCTGAAGACTGCAAGTGGAAAGGCAAGCTGAAGATGTCAGTTTGAAGACTGCAAGTGGAGGGACAAGCTGAAAATGGCAGTCTGAAGACTGCAAGTGGAGGGACAAGCTGGATATGGCAGTTTGAAGACTACAAGAGTAAAGGCAAGCTGGAGATGGCAGTTTGAAGACTGCAAGTGGAGAGACAATCTGGAGACGGCAGTTTGAAGACTGCAAGTGGAAAGGCAAGCTAAAGATGTCAGTTTGAAGACTGCAAGTGGAGAGACAAGCTGGAGATGGCAGTTTGAAGACTGCAAGTGGAGAGACAAGCTGGAGATGGCAGTTTGAAGACTGCAAGTGGAGAGACAATCTGGAGACGGCAGTTTGAAGACTGCAAGTGGAGAGACAATCTGGAGACGGCAGTTTGAAGACTGCAAGTGGAAAGGCAAGCTAAAGATGTCAGTTTGAAGACTGCAAGTGGAGAGACAAGCTGGAGATGGCAGTTTGAAGACTGCAAGTGGAGAGACAAGCTGGAGATGGCAGTTTGAAGACTGCAAGTGGAGAGACAATCTGGAGACGGCAGTTTGAAGACTGCAAGTGGAGAGACAAGCTGGAGATGGCAGTTTGAAGACTGCAAGTTGAGAGGCAAGCTGGAGATGAAAGTTTGAAGACTGCAAGTGGAGAGGCAAGCTGGAGATGGCAGTTTGAAGACTGCAAGTGGAGAGGCAAGCTGGAGACGGCAGTTTGAAGACTGCAAGTGGAGAGACAAGCTGGAGATGGCAGTCTGACGACTACTAGTGTAAAGACAAGCTGGAGATGGCAGTCTGAAGACTACAAGTGTAAAGACAAGCTGGAGATGGCAGTTTGAAGACTGCAAGTGGAGAGACAAGCTGGAGATGGCAGTCTGAAGACTACAAGTGTAAAGACAAGCTGGAGATGGCAGTCTGAAGACTACAAGTGTAAAGACAAGCTGGAGATGGCAGTTTGAAGACTGCAAGTGGAGAGACAAGCTGGAGATGGCAGTTTGAAGACTGCAAGTGGAGAGGCAAGCTGGAGATGGCAGTTTGAAGACTGCAAGTAGAGAGACAAGCTGGAGATGGCAGAGTTTGAAGACTGCAAGTTGAGAGACAATCTGGAAACGGCAGTTTGAAGACTGCAAGTGGAGAGACAAGCTGGAGATGGCAGTGTAAAGACTGCAAGTGAAGAGGCAAGCTGGAGATGGCAGTTTGAAGACTGCAAGTGGAGAGGCAAGCTGGAGACGGCAGTTTAAAGACTGCAAGTGGAGAGGCAAGCTGGAGACGGCAGTTTGAAGACTGCAAGTGGAGAGGCAAGCTGGAGACGGCAGTTTGAAGACTGCAAGTGGAGAGACAAGCTGGAGATGTCAGTTTGAAGACTGCAAGTGGAGAGGCAAGCTGGAGATGGCAGTTTGAAGACTGCAAGTAGAGAGGCAAGCTGGAGATGGCAGTTTGAAGACTGGTAGTGGAGAGACAAGCTGGAGATGGCAGTTTGAAGACTGCAAGTGGAGAGACAAGCTGGAGATGGCAGTTTGAAGACTGCAAGTGGAGAGACAAGCTGGAGATGGCAGTTTGAAGACTGCAAGTTGAGAGACAAGCTGGAGATGGCAGTTTGAAGACTGCAAGTGGAGAGACAAGCTGGAAATGGCAGTTTGAAGACTGCAAGTTGAGAGACAATCTGGAAACGGCAGTTTGAAGACTGCAAGTGGAGAGGCAAGCTGGAGATGGCAGTTTGAAGACTGCAAGTGGAGAGACAATCTGGAAACGGCAGTTTGAAGACTGCAAGTTGAGAGACAATCTGGAGACGGCAGTTTGAAGACTGCAAGTTGAGAGGCAAGCTGGAGATGGCAGTTTGAAGACTGCTATTGGAGAGACAAGCTGGAGATGGCAGTTTGAAGACTGCAAGTGGAGAGGCAAGCTGGAGATGGCAGTTTGAAGACTGCAAGTGGAGAGGCAAGCTGGAGATGGCAGTTTGAAGACTGCAAGTGGAGAGGCAAGCTGGAGATGGCAGTTTGAAGACTGCAAGTGGAGAGGCAAGCTGGAGATGGCAGTTTGAAGACTGCTATTGGAGAGACAAGCTGGAGATGGCAGTTTGAAGACTACAAGTGGAAAGACAGGCTGAAGGCGGCAGTTCTTGTGTCCTTGAAGACAGTTTCCAGGTCAGGCCGGCATTGGCACTCCTTCACGTCGTGACCAGGTTTTACCTCTTTCACTCGACTCTCGTCCTGTTTACTCCTTGCATATTTTCCCCCCTGCACAGGTCTCTGTCAACACTATGCCTTGCGCAACATTCGTACCTTTGTAACGAAAAAGAACATTTCCACTCCCACTCAACCCCGGTGTCCACAGTCGCTGTGCGCATTGCGTACGTAAGCTTTCATGACCCACACCCAGTGTGGCCGCTGGTGGGCGGGAGTGTGCCCCACACACGGTGGACTCTCGCGACTGGCTGAGGCCTCGTGAGGTGTGGGAAGTAGCAGGAGTCGTGAGGAACGTAGACGACCGTTCATCCTTTGTAGAACACGCGTCTAACTGCAAAGCCTCAGCAAAGGCGAAGCTTTGTTCGGCTTGAACCCTAGAGGATATCTCACTGAAGAGAGCGCTTGGAATGCAATGTTTTTGCTTTCTAGGTCGAAATGAAAGTGCAAATCCATTCAAACTTTAAAATGTGTGCAAATGCATCCCACGAAGCCCAATCATCCCAGTACAGTTTATTCATGGGACCCGAATGCTATCAACGAGGCCTGGAATGGGACGTGGGGGAAAAGTGTCCATCGATTCTCGCTCACCTGGAAAATCTCACCTGGATGACGCAGTCAGCGTGACAGTCTGTCGTCCTGGGGCGTGGGGGGTGGGGGGTGGGGGTGGAGGAAGGGGGGAGGGGGGGAGATGACGATACATTCCCTGAATGCAACGATTTGATTTCATTGTCACGCAGCAGTGTTGTTGTTTAAAAAAAAATATCTTTCCTAGTGATGCTCCATCCCAAGCATGGAGGTCATGCGTCAACCGTGGATTTCTCAGCTGAGCTGTACCGACTACTGCCATTTTGGACGCTGTAGTTCCGAGGGAAACAGCTGTCTCCGTGCAGTGCTTCCACTTACGTCACAGCCCTGACCTCTCCACGGAACTTGGACCTGTTTGCGTCATTGCGTGTGTGCCGATATTTCTAGTGGTATGACGTCATAAGTCTTGACTGCGTAATGGTCATGCGTCCACCGACGGCATGCTACGCTAAGGGCCTCGGTATGAGGAAGAAGGGTTGCGAATGAGGTCATTCGCAGGGAGCGATGCAACAGTTGAACAACCGTACACCTGTAATTACCTTGGAGCTCAGTTTGAGTCTGGTTCTGGAATACCTCCCTTGGCCGTGGATGATCTCCAATCAGTGCTTCTTGTTTGCCTCGCCATCTGAGCATGCGCACTTCGCCTGACGTGCAATGGTCATTACCTGGCGTTGTGGTGAGGTTGATGACTCAGCCTCCGTCCACGTATGTCTGTGTCACCTCGGGTCAGGGAACATGAGAGGCAAGGGGATGGAAGACAGGGGGTGGGGGATGGGGTGTGGGGTGTGGAAGCCGAAGGAAACGGGGCAAAGGCAATAGTGAGAGAGGGAAGGGGGGTAGGACAGGGCTGAGACAAGCAGGAGAAGGAGCAGTGAGGAGAAATCAAAGAAAATTCCAGTGGGTTGGAAACATAGCTCTGTCTTGACAAGGGGATTTAATTCCTCGGTGACTAAAAAACATGTCTTGGTAATCCTCAGGAGACAGACCTGTTGGCATGTTCATGCAACCACCTCCGATCAGTGCCTTTCCCATGCATGATGGATCTTGATGTTGTGCGACAATTAAAGGCAGCCAGTGCCTCCGTAAATAAACAAGTGTATGAATGATGTTGATTGAAGCAGACGCAGGATATATCCTTTCAACCTCCTTTGGACTTGTGGTCATTTCCTTATGTCTTAGTATACAATTCGACTGTCTTTGCAGCGGCATGACTTTTAGGTAAGGTGAAAGTGTTAGCCGCTCTTCTTTAGATGATTTCAGCCTTCATAGAAGGCTCCCATAGTTGCAGTAGTATATGCAATTTTGACCAGTGTCTTGTTGCTAACACAACCTGAGGAAGTATTCAGACAGCATACACAGAGGCATTCTACAAACAGTCACCCTACACACAGCAACCCTACAAGCAGTCACCCTACACACAGACATCATACTCACAGACACCCTACACACAGACACCCTACACACAGCCACCATACACACAGACACTCTGCACACAGGCATCCTACACACAGCCACCCTACACACATGCATCCTACTCACAGGCGTCATACACACAGACACTCTACACACAGACACCATACACACAGGCACCTTGCAGAGAGGCACCCTACACACAGACACCCTACACACATACACCATACACATATACACTCTACACACATACACTCTACACACACGCATCCTACACACAGGCATCCTACACACAGGCTCTCTACAAACAGGAACCCTGCACACCCATCCTACACACACGCATCCTACACACACCCGCCTCTTCCCTCAGAGTACCACCCACAGCCTTCCCTAGGACAAGGGTATTGCTCATAGATTCCCGCCTCTTCCCTTCAGAGTACTTCACAAGGCGCGGGAAGAGCAGTACATCTTCCGTCATCTGAATCCCAGGCCCCCCTTTTTTTCGGGCCTGCTTCAGCAGCTTGAAAGGAGTGTGAGGGGAACGATGGAGATTTGGCTTGAAAGGAGGGGGAGGGGGACGAAGGGGGTAAAAATGAGGCCGAAGCAGCAAAAACATCGAGACAGCGTCAGGTCGAGAAGACTTGTGTGTAGGTGTCTTTCAAATGCTGCTGCAACCAACACCCGCAGTTCGCATGTGACTCAACCCCCCTGAAATGCGTACAACCCGATCCATGCCGACAGAAAGCGGCGGTCATCAAATCTCCAGATCCTTCTCCCAGGGGCGTCTCCACTCGTCATCATCCCCAGACTTTCTGGCGTGCATGGGTGGTGGCAGTCCACAGTCAGAGACGTGAACTCCTTTCAAATCAAAACGCCTCTCGCGGACAGCATGACCATTCTCCAGGCAACAGCGGCACGAAGGGACTCAGCAGGAGTGCTCTTCAGTGAAGCCCTGTCTTAACTCGAGCAAAAAATAGCTAAGCAAAAAATGGCTGTCTAGGCATAGGGTGGCTGTCTAGGCATAGAATGGATGTCTATGCAAGGAGTGGCTATCTAGGCAAGGTGTGGTTGTCTATGTACAGAATGGTTGTCTTGGCACAGGGTGGCTGTCTGGGCATAGAATGGTTGTCTTGGCACAGGGTGGCTGTCTGGGCATAGAATGGCTGTATATGCGAGAAGTGGCTATCTAGGCAAGGAGTGGTTGTCTAGGCACAGAATGGCTGTCTTGGCACAGGGTGGCTGTCTGGGCATAGCATGGTTGTCTTGGCACATGGTGGCTGTCTGGGCATAGAATGGCTGTATATGCGAGAAGTGGCTATCTAGGCAAGGAGTGGTTGTCTAGGCACAGAATGGTTGTCTTGGCACAGGGTGGCTGTCTGGGCATAGAATGGTTGTCTTGGCACAGGGTGGCTGTCTGGGCATAGAATGGCTGTATGTGCGAGAAGTGGCTATCTAGGCAAGGAGTGGTTGTCTAGGCACAGAATGGCTGTCTTGGCACAGGGTGGCTGTCTGGGCATAGAATGGCTGTCTAGACATAGAATGGCTGTCTATGCAAGGAGTGGTTGTCTAGGTACAGAATGGATGTCTAGACATAGAATGGCTGTCTATGCAAGGAGTGGTTGTCTAGGTACAGAATGGTTGTCGAGGCACAGAATGTATGTCTAGGCACAGAATGGATGTCTAGGCACAGAATGTATGTCTAGGCACAGAATGGATGTCTGGGTAATGAATGGATGTCTGGGCACAGAATGGCTGTCTGGGCATAGGAGGATGTCTATGCAAGGAGTGGCTATCTAGGCACAGAATGTATGCCTATGCAAGGAGTGGCTATCTAGGCATAGAATGGCTGCCTGGGCACATAATGGATGTCTGGGCATAGGAGGATGTCTATACAAGGAGTGGCTATCTAGGCACAGAATGGTTTTCTAGGCACAGAACGGTTGTCTAGGCACAGAATGGATGTCTAGGCACAGCATGGATGTCTGGGTACAGAATGGATGTCTAGGCACATAATGGATGTCTAGGCACAGAATGGATGTCTAGGCACAGAATGGATTTCTAGGCACAGATTGGATGTCTAGGCATAGCATGGATGTCTAGGCACAGAATGGTTGTCTAGGCACAGAACGGTTGACTAGGCACAGAATGGTTGTCTTGGCACAGAACTGTTGTCTAGGCACAGAATGGATGTCTATGCAGAGAATGGCTGTCTACGCATCGAATGGCTGTCTATGCAAGGAGTGGCTATCTAGGCAAGGAGTGGTTGTCTAGGCGCAGAATAGCTTTCTACGCATACAATGGATGTCTAGGCATATGTTGCACTCGTCTCTTCGCAATGTCCAGTTACTGCGGCGGTTCTCCTAGCCTGTGCCGGGAAGTCAAAGTTCACAAACTCCGGTGATCGTTTTCGATAATACTTTATTCACGCACTGGTCGATACACAGCAGTGACAATCAGTAAACAGTATCGTCGTAACAACTTTACACTAAATGCCGCAGAGGACTCGATCGCACTCGTTTATTTTCCTGTTAAGCTCTCACCTTAACTCTGTTGTGTGCGATCTCTCTCTCTCTCTCTCTCTCTCTCTCTCTCTCTCTCTCTCTCTCTCTCTCTCTCTCTCTCTCTCTCTCTCTCTCGTCGCCTCTGCTTATATACTTTAACACAGGTTCCAGAACCTTCCAGAACAGAGTTGAACATGCTCCCGCGCTCCAGAGGCTACGCGACTGACGTCACGTGACACAGCCAAGACAAATTTTGCCCGACTTCGTTGCGTAATCTTAAGCTAAACGACGTTTATTGGCGCTGCTGAAATGGTCGAAGTCGGAAACATTCGGAACGTCGTTTAGCTTAAGATTACACCCGAATCACGCGCACCGTTAAGGTGCATGGAGTACAGTACCGCCGAGCAAGACGTTTGTCACAAAACGCAGATATATTTACGCGGCCGGATCTTAACATAACTCCCCGGGCGTGCCAAGTCAGTCAACGGTCGCGTTTTATAAAACCAGACTACAAACAGTCTACAGGGAGGTGACTCCCATATTATTTCCGGCAGGGGAGACGGCTTTACACGGGGAAAAACTTTTTTGAACGCTACATCATGTGTTAAACTACACAAATGCACCAAAACCTCGTAAAGCAACTAATGCGTCGTTTGTCGGAATATATTCCATGCGAAGAACAGGTGCAGGAGCGGTAAATTGCATAAAGCACGTCCCTCGCAGATAACTCTGCGATGACTTCCGGGTACTGTTTTGCACGGGTTACTATTTTGCACGCTACAGGCTGACGTAAACAGCCCGATTGCGCTACGATATACTCGTACGTTCTAGAACCTTCACAACACATAGAATGGATGTCTAGGCATAGAATGGCTGTCTATGCAAGGAGCAGATGTCTAGGCATATAATCACTGTCTAGCCAAGGAATAGCTGTCTAGGTAAGGAGTGGATATCTAGGCAAGGTATGGATGTCTAGGCTAGGAATGGCTGTCTAGAAAAGGAATAGCTGTCTACACAAGGAATGGACGTTTAGGCAAGACATGTATGTCCTTGCAAGGAATGGGTATCTAGACAAGAAGTCTAGGCAATGAATAGCGGTCTTGACAAGGTATAGCTGTCTGGCCAAGTAATATCTGTTTAGGCAATGAATAGCTCTTTAAATATGGAATAGCTGGCTAGGCAAGGGATAGCAGTCTCGGTAAGGAACAGATGGCTAGACAAGAAATGGTGTATAGGCAAGGAATGGATGTCTACAATATGGAATGGCTGTCTAGACATGGAACAGCTTGCTATGCGAGGAATATCTGTCTGGGCAAAGATTAGATTATTGCAACTCTCTTTTGATAGGCTGCCCTGACTCTACTCTCCAACCTCTGCAGAAAGTCCAACACTGTGCCGCCCGCCTCATTTTTAGAGCGCGTCACCGACAACCCTGCACTCCTCTCATGAAAGATCTCCACTGGCTGCCTGTTTCTGAACGTATCAAGTATAAGACTGCATGTCTCTGCTACAACATCATATCTGAATCTGCACCTGCCTATCTCTCTGATCTGGTCTCTCTGTACACCCCTTCTCGCTCACTCCGCTCTTCTGCTGACACCCGACTCCTCCGCCAAGGTCGCTTCAAGCGCAGAACTCATGGCTTTCGCTCTTTCTCATACTATGGCCCTCAACTGTGGAATTCTCTCCCTCACAATATCCGACACTCTACCTCCATCTCTTCCTTCAACTCCAACCTCAAAACCTACCTTTTTCAGCAATATTACTTGTGAATTCGTTAGAATCCTGCCGCAACCCCCCCCCCCCCCTCCTCTACCCCCACGTACATCTTGACATCTGTGTAAATATTTGTATAGTATATTGTCAGTCTGACTGTGTACATGTGAATGCATGTGTTTGACTATGACTGGATGACTAAATGTATAGACTGTGTGTTGTATGTTTATTTTGTATATGTATGTATATATGTTACGCGCTTAGAACCTCGGGAAAGGCTCTTTATAAGTATAATAAATTATTATTATTATTATTCTAGACTCGGAGTAACTGGGTAGGCAGGGAATGGATGTCTAAACATGGAGTAGCTGGCTAGGCAAGGAACGGCTGTCTAGACATTGATTAGCTTGATAGGCAAGAAAAGGCCGTCTAGATCTGGATTAGGTGGCTAGGCAAGGACTGGCTGTCTAAACATGGAATAGCTGGATAGGCAAGGAAAGGGTGTCTAGATATGGAATAGCTGGCTAGGCAAGGAAAGAATGTCTAGACATGGAATAGCTGGTTAGGCAAGGAAAGGATGTCTAGACATGGATTAGCTGGCTAGGCAAGGAAAGGATGTCTAGACATGGATTAGGTGGCTAGGTAAGGAATGCTTGTCTAGACACGGTAGCACTCACACCGGTTGGTATCTTCATTACAGCCCAAGAAATGAGCCATGGCGATTTTGTTTTCTTTACACTGTTTTCACTGCTTCCATTGTATTCATCCCGAAAAACGTCATAATTATTTTAAACAAATTTTTGTATTTACATTTTTTGGGGGGGTCATAACACTTGTGTCTTATACTCGTATGAACTGGAAGAGATAAATTCCTGAAAAGGCGAGGAATAAAGTATCTGTACCTGTATCGGAATAGCTGGCTGGGCATGGAATGGCTGTCTAGACATGGAATAGCTAGCTAGGCCAGGAATGGCTGTCTAGACATGGAATAGCTAGCTAGGCCAGGAATGGCTGTCTAGACATGGAATAGCTAGCTATGCAAAGAATGGCTGTCTAGACATTGAATAGCTAGCTAGGCAAGGAATGGCTGTCTAGACATGGAATAGCTAGCTATGCAAAGAATGGCTGTCTAGACATGGAATAGCTAGCTAGGCAAGGAATGGCTGTCTAGACATGGAATAGCTAGCTAGGCAAGGAATGGCTGTCTAGACATGGAATAGCTAGCTAGGCCAGGAATGGATGTCTAGACATGGAATAGCTAGCTAGGCAAGGAATGGCTGTCTAGACATGGAATAGCTAGCTAGGCAAGGAATGGCTGTCTAGACATGGAATAACTAGCTAGGCAAGAATAGCTGTCTACTGTGCCTAGTCCCCACTGCAATAGAGGTTTCTGCCTGGACGCCCTGGCAGGAGTGCTGATAAGCTGCATGAGCGGAGACTCGCCAAGTCCCATGCCTCGGTGCCAGGGGCGGTCTGTGACGCAGTCCTTGAGTCGCTGCCTTGGTCGGCGTGTGAGGGAAACGTGCAGGAAATTGAGGTTTTGCACACGATGACGCAAACCATAGACATTTATCTCCACCGCTTGGCCAAGCTTTTAGAAACAACAACGCTTATCCCCTCTCAGGATTTCCACTGCCTCACGCTTTCCTGTCAGACGTCACAGAAGCTTTTAACTGTTTTTTTTGGTCAATTTGTTGTGTTTGCCAACGCGTTGAATTACAAAGATGATGATTTCCAACAGCCAGTGTTTCATTTTTCATCAGATGGATTGTCACGCATGGCACGTCAGGGATTTGGCACTTAGGAACGCGATTCAGCAGGCAGGGTGTTGGCAGAAGAACGCTGGCTGTCATAGCCTTAACATCCACTGCCACAGACATGCTGCTGATGGAGAAATCAGTGTCAACTTTCATCTTTGCTTTCACTCGATACGTGCGGTACTCTCTGACGTGAATCAAAGTATCGATGACAGGTGATAGTCACTAAAGACTAAAATTATCGTCAAGAAATGGATTTGAATTCAACCATTTTCGAGTACTCATGGACGCATGGACAGAATGAACGATTCCAGGACGATGACATTTTCAGACTTGGATATCCGTCCACTCGTGACATCCGAAGAGTCTAAAGGTTCCCTTACTTATGCAGCTAATGATCTCTCACCAATTTTTCCTTTTTTCGCAGTGAGTGAGACAGTGAGATACTCAATAATACAAAGCTGGTACTCCTGCCTGCAGCATTATGGTCAAGTTGCATGAGAGGCCAGTAATGAGCTGACCGTTGCTTATGTCACCAATGCTGCACATGGGTGGCTGTGAGTCACCAGACATTGCCGCACACAGAACTTGCAGCCTGGGACGCATTGTGGGTGGCTATAAGTCAGCAGACATTGCTGCACACAGAACTTGCTGCCTGGGACGCATTGTGGGTGGCTATAAGTCAGCAGACATTGCTGCACACAGAACTTGCTGCCTGGGACGCATTGTGGGTGGCTATAAGTCAGCAGACATTGCTGCACACAGAACTTGCTGTCTGGGACGTAGTGTGGGTGGCTATGAGTCAGCAGAAAATGCTGCACATGGGTGGCTGTGAGTCAGCAGACTATGCTGCACACAGAACTTGCTGCCTGGGACGCATTGTGGGTGGCTATGAGTCAGCAGACATTGCTGCACACATTACTTGCTGCTTGGGACGTAGTGTTGGTGGTTGTGAGTCAGCAGACAATGCTGCCATCAAACCTCGCAACCTCTACTCCTCTGTTGAAACCCTTTTTTTTTGACAGGCGGATTTCAGCGAGAAAGCTTTGGCGTTTGATTATGTGCGAGGCGCAATGCCGTGGTTCTTTCCCTGGAACGGGAGAAATATGGGTTATTAATTTCTGGTAATTCCATATCGGCTGGTATGTTGTGTCGTTACTAAGTGTTGTAACCGTGTGTGTGTGCGTGAATGAGTATGAATGAACACGTATAAGGTGAACATCAATGATGCACCTCCCCCTCTGTGTGCCTGTGCGAATGTTGGTTCAACGTCTTTGACGTGGTGAAAAAGAAAAAATCGTCTTAAAAGGAGTTTCCTCAACACCATGTTTACTATTGATATGTAGATCACCACCTCCTGGCAGTCCCATATCCAGAAGTTTCCCCTCGTGCATGAGGGCATAGTCAGCTCCTCAGCCTCTACTCGCCTTTTAAAACTATGTCTTTTGAGAGGTGTATTTAGACCAGCAAGCTTTGGCGTTTGATTGTGTGCGAGGCGCAGAGCCGCGGTTTAATCCCTGGAGTGGTAGACATCTAGATTATTAATCTTTTGCTTCATGAGACGCGGTGTGGGTGGCTCTGGAGATCAAGGATGGGAGTGAAGGCTGAAGCCGTTGTGTGTGGGCGTCTGGTGAGGAACCATGGCCAGACGGGGGCTGCACACGACGGTGCCGGGTTTTGACTCTTGACACAAAGAAAACCGTACAAGAATCCACGTGGTCCCACCAATCGATATTCGACAACAACGACGATTCTTGTGCTGCGTGATTGGCAATCGTGGAAACGCCGGCGGCGGTGCCTGCGTCTGGCATTTTGGTCTCGCGTTTACGAAGGGAACGAGGGAACTCCATTGTTCCCTACGCATGGCGTTCGTTCCCATACAGCACGGAATTTCACACAAAGCTTTCAATATTGCCTCAATACCCTCTGTCGTGCAGTCCTCAGCAAGAGAGCGTTTGCGTGGGTCATAAGTTGTCTTTAAGGCAGACTTGGGTAGATGCAAGATTTGGCATGGCGCCATTCTCACGTCCATCCAGATAAAGGGGCCGCGAGAGATTGAGAGTTCTGACCTAACGCTGATGAAGTCGTGACTCACTTTCAAGGTCTTCATGGCGAAACGTGAAATGCCAACTTGGGGGCCTGTGGTTAAGCAGTGAAACACCAACCCAAAGTCTGGGGTCAGCCAGGAACGAAGACAAAAGCATGCAAACCTCCGAGTCCATCGGTCAGCTGCCAGACAGCGACTTTTGGTGGGCGCATCCTGGGGCGCTACCTGGACAGGAAGCGCCGTGGATAAAGTGCGATGTGCAGTGCCGTTGTGCACGCGAGAGAAATGAAATGGAAACTTTAGGGAGAAGGCGACTCAAAACAGTCTTGAAACAAGGGCTGTCCGACATCTGTTATGGAAACACGAATTCTTTGTAATTGGATGTGCATTATTGTACATGTTCTTCCCGTCACGTTTGCTTTTAATTGAATGGAAACTTGGTATGAAAGTGTAAGACAAAAAGCCTGCCTGCCTGCCTGCCTGCCTGCCTGCCTGCCTGCCTGCCTGCCTGCCTGCCTGCCTGCCTGCCTGCCTGCCTGCCTGAAGAGTTTGAAGATGCTCTCGCGGACGCTAGGACAGAGCTTCCACAACTACCGAGGACCTGGCAGCCGGGAACTGCAGTCAGGGAAGTGTATAGCGTGGCCGTCTGCGCCACTCTCTCACTGAGATTGCGAGATTGCACAGTCCAGCAGCCGCGCGGTGTCCCAACAACTGACGGCCTGGCCGAGCCCGTGACCTCGATTCTGCCAGATTTTTGGCACAACCTACCGAAGTATACTCGCCAAGAGTGAGTATGGACGTTGTGCTCTGGAACATTGAGGGCTTGTTCTCCAGACTAGCAGAACCGGGTTTTGTCCAGTACATTTCCTCCTTTAGCATATGTTGTTTAGTTGAGACATTTACTACGGAGAATTTTGATTTCTCAATTTTTTTCTCCGATTACCTCATTTTTCACTCTCCAGCGGTCAAGTTGTCTTACCAGGGAAGACGTTCTGGTGGAGTAGTAATTTTGGTCAAGAAGTCGTTTCCAAAGAAGGTATCATTATTTCCATGTACTCATGACAATATGGTAGTATTGAGAGTTAGTAGCCCTGCTAGGTCAGACATTTTTTTGGTGTGTGTTTACGTTCCTCCAGTAGACTCCTCTTACTACAGATACAAACTTATTAAGGGTAATATAGATCTGCTGGAAGAATTATTATTAGATATTGGACAAACATATCCCAACGCCACAACTATCCTTCAGTGGTACTCCCCTTCTTCAGTTCAGCTCGGTTGAGGCTAGTGTAGTCCTTAAGACCATCCGTAGTATGACCCCTACCTCCTGTGACCTTGACCCTGTTCCCACATCCCTCTTACTTGAGTGCATTGATGACATTCTGCCTGTTCTGACACAAATAATCAATGATTGCTTCCAGTCTGGCACCTTCCCCAGTGTTTTCAAACAAGCTTTAGTCAAGCCACTTCTGAAGAAGCAAGACCTGGATCCAAACAAGCTTAGCAATTACAGGCCAGTCTCCAACCTTTCCTTTCTTTCAAAACTGTTAGAGAAATTAGCTTTGCAGCAGTTGTTAGAGCACGTGTCCAAGTATGATCTTTTGGCTCGTTTTCAGTCGGCGTACCGTGCTCACCATTCCACCGAAACAGCTCTGCTCTGTGTTCTAAACGACCTCCTTGTCGCATCTGATGATTCCAAAGTTTCCCTTCTCGCGTTGTTAGATTTGAGTGCTGCGTTTGACACAATAGATCATGGAATTCTTCTCTCCCGTCTAAGACATGTTTTTGGCATTGACAACACAGCACTCTCCTTCCTGAAATCATATATCTCAGAACGTAGGCAGACTGTTTTGATCCAGGGTATAGCTTCTGATCCTGCCCCGCTAAATTACGGAGTCCCACAGGGCTCGGTTCTGGGTCCTCTGCTGTTTCTACTGTACACCCAACCACTTTCCAACGTAATTGACAGTCATTCATTCTCTCACAGTGAATTTGCTGATGACACGCAACTCTACAACTCCACTCATCCCAGTCAAATCCAATTTCTTCTCTCTGCAAGTGAACTTTGTATTTCTGATGTGAAACAGTGGATGACACAGAACAAACTCAAACTTAATGATTCAAAGACCGAAGCTCTCCTGGTTGGCGGTAGAGGCGAATTCGATCAGGCCCTGAAACTAACCATAGGCCAGAGTGAGATAGAATTCTCAAAGTCTGTTAGGAACTTAGGTGTCATGTTCGATGATGATCTTTCTATGAGAGTTCATGTGAACAAAGTTTGCCAGTTAGCTTACTACGAGTTAAGGAAAATTGGCACTATTCGTCACTATCTTTCACAACAGGCCACTCAAACCCTTGTCACTTCCCTTGTTCTGTCCCGTCTTGATTATGGAAATTCTCTTCTTGCCGGCATTCCTGGCACTCTGCTAAACAAACTGCAAAAAGTCCAAAACACTGCTGCTAGATTAATCTTTAGATGTCCCAAGAGAACTCCCACATCCAAACTCCTTCGTGCACTGCATTGGCTCCCCGTCGCTCAGAGGATAGAGTATAAGCTAGCCATTATGTGTTTCAACTTCTTCAATCAAACTGCACCACACGCACTCAAAGAAATTCTCACTGTCTACACCCCCGCTAGAAATAACCGTTCAGCTGCAGACACCAAAACGTTAAATGTCCCCCGTCGCAAAAAGATAACCCAAGGACAGCGAGCTTTTTCCTACATCGGCCCTGTAACATGGAATAGCCTACCTTTCCCTGTCCGTCACTCTAATTCCATGTCCCAGTTCAAAACCTCCCTCAAGACACACCTGTTCCGGTCAGTCTTTCCTGACGAGCAGTGAAGGCGCCTCTTTTATGTTTCGTGTTTTGCCTGCTACTTAATTAATTGTATTGTATTTAATTGTTCTTTTTATTTCAATTGTATAGTATGTGAGTGTTAGAATGTTTTGTATGAGTGTAGACTTTATCATTGTACACGCCATGAGCTTGCTATTAGGGAAGGTATGTGCGTTATAAATAGTCTGTATTATTATTATTATTATATGTGGAGATCTAAATGCCAGAACGGGTAACTGGAATCTGAATTCTGATGTGAATGTCCAGAATGAGTGTAACGAGGTAAATGTTTGCATCTGCCCTGACTATTCTGCATTAAGGAATTCCCAAGATAGGTGTGTTAACCAATTTGGCGAGATTTTAATTGATCAATGCAGAGTGCATCATATTTACATAGAGAACGGTAGCAACAAAGGAGATGAAGATGGGAAATTTACTTACATTTCTCAACATAGGGACAATGTAGTCGACTATTGCTTAGTTGTAAACAATAGTACACAAATAGATGTAGGTATCACCGTAGGAACTAGATTAGATTCGAGCCACACCACATGCTGCTTGAGATTCAAATCGAATTCGATAAAAAGGTAGATACCAAAGTAATGCAAAACACAATTTCTAAATAATCTGGGATAAGAGAGTTGTGAAGGTTCTAGATCATGCGGGAGAGTCGCGGCAAGGTTGGTTTTGTTTATCGGTCAGGTCATTGCCCCGGCACACGGTCAAATCGGGCTGTCCCGTGGTTAGCAGCCGCTCCGATAATTCGGTTACCAGGTCACGTGGTTGAGTCGGGCTAAATGTGTCTTGTTGTGTCACGTGACGTCAGTTGATTTAGAGCTCGAGCTTTTAGAGACTGTGCCGCCTTATTCGCGAAAGATCTGGAATCTGTATTTAGGTATATAAAGCGCGACAAAGCGAGAGAGAGTCAGACACGACTGAGACAAGTCAGACACGAGCGGCAGATGCGACAGAGTTAAGGTGAGAGCTTAAGTTTGCAAGGAGCGAGTCCTCTGCAGCACTGCGCGTAGAGTGAAGCTGCTACGAGTACGACGATTACTGTTTGCTGATTTTTACCACTGTGTAGCGATCAGTGCGTAAATAAAGTTTATCGAAAACGACCACCAGCGTTTGTAACATCGATTTCCCAGCGCAAGCTAGGAGAACACCCGTACAACAAGAGAAGAGTGCAACAAGAGCAAAGAGGAAGAAGTCCTTAGGAATATTCAGACAGCCAACTTTAAAGAATCGCTCACTTGTGCCACAAAGAGTTTAGAGTCCTGTATGGATTCATCAGTTAGTATATTTACTGGTGCCTTACACCAAACCGCCAACTGTATGAGGCGTGACTTCAGAGCCAACAACCAGATAGATCATAGCCACACAAATTGGTTCGACAGAGACTGCAAAACAGCAAAGCAAAAAGCAAATAAGGCTCTTGTAGCATACAAGAAAGTCCTAGTGCAGAAAGAAAAGTACATATACGTGCAACATAGGAATGCCTATAAGAAACTGACTAGAGAAAAGAAAAGAGGCCATCTAAACAAGCTACATTGTAATCTCATGGAAACCTGAATAACTCAAACACATTTTGGCATTTCCTACGCATATTTCGGAAACGAGCACAAGTACCAGATATCAGCATAGGAACATGGAAGTCTCACTTTGAAAATATCTTCAGTCTAAACGTAGACACATTAGGGACCATTTTTACCGAAAGCGAAAGTGCAAATGATATACATGACGAAACGTTAGATGCGGCTATTACTGTACATGAAGTAGAATTGGCAATTTCTAAGGTTAAACATGCGAAAGCATCAGATCTGGATGAAATTCCTGGCGAACTTATTAAAATGGGCGGGAAACACTTGTTTCCCTTCTTAACAAAACTGTTTAATGTTATATATGATACACAGAAATTTCCACGAGACTGGAGTCGATCAGTCATCGTACCTATTCACAAAAGAGGGAGCAATCTCGATCCCCAAAACTATAGAGACATATCACTGCTAAGTACTCTCAGCAAGGTATTTTCATTGATATTGACGAAGCGTCTGCAAATCTGGGCGGAAGATAATGGAAAGATGTTTATGGAGCAAGCTGGCTTCCGTAAGAAGCACTCGACTATAAACCACATCTTCACCCTACATGCAATGATTACAAAAGCAGTTTATGGCAGAGGCAGAGGTAAACTGTATGTAACCTTAATTGATTATATGAAAGGATTCGATTCAGTTCTTCGTCCACGCCTTTGGCACATACTAGCAGCATCGGGTGTTTCCACGAAATGTATTAAAATGATGCAATCGATGTATCACACAGTGCAGGCGTGCGTTAGATGGAACGGCAGCACCTCGGCCTTCTTTGAATGTCCCATTGGAACAAAGCAAGGTGCCAAAGAGAGCCCGATTTTATTAGCAAATTTTGTCAGTCAAAATGGCAAACATGGGATAAAAATGCAAAGTGATAAGGAGGAAATTGTCTTTCTTATTTTCGCTGATGTTGTGGCGCTGTTGTCCACGACTCCTAGAGGTCTTCAGACTCAGATTAATAACCTTGAATACGCAGCAGAGCAAGTTGGTCTCAGAGTTAATAAAGTCAAGACAAAAGTAATGGTTTTCCGCCGAGGAGGGTTCCTATTGCAAGGAGAGAAATAGTTTTTGAATGGAGACGAGTTGGAAGTTGTAAATGGGTTCAAATACCTTGGATACACTTTCACGACTAAACTATCTGAAACGGTAGCCCTTTGCAATGTAGCAACTAAAGGGAAACCGAAAACTCTTCAACTTTTAAAAACAATGTGAGCAATTCGCACTTATAATCCAAAATTATTCTTTAAATTATTTGATGCACAAGTACAACCTTCCTTACTGTATGCGTCTGAGCTCTGGGGATTGAGAGAGCACCTCAATGTGGAAAGATCTCATTTATTTGCATGCAAAAGTTTCTTGAATGTCGTGTGTGTGTGTTTGTATATATATATATATATATATATATATATATATATATATATATATGTGTGTGTGTGTGTGTGTGTGTGTGTGGGTGTGGGTGGGTGTGTGTGTGTGCGCGCGTATTTGTATACGCATATTTGTATACGCGTGTGTGTGTGTGTGTGTGCCTGGCCAACGCTAACATCATCCATGATCAAGGCAGCAAGACGCTCAGGACACCAATGTCAAAGGTACCCAGTGACGTAGGGCGAGACTGGGTGTTTCATATGCAAGTCACGTGCTTCATCGGTGTGACGTGGGCACTGCAGTCTCCAGCGGAGGCAATCTCCTCTGTCCCAGAGCCTGCTCTCCAGTCCCCCTGGCCTTCGTGTTCCACGCAGCCCACTTCCGGTCTGAAAGTTGAACCCCATTAGCTCGCGCCTGCGCAGATTGCCCTCTTTCATTCCTCTTCCGGTGGCGTCTACGGTGACTTGACCTGAGAGGCGCGGAGGTCGTTGAATTTTGTTGTCGATCCCAGCATCCCATGGGCGATTGATGTATTTGATGAAGGAAGAGGGAACCCAGCGCACGGTTACTGTGCGTCCTCACCAGTCCTTGGAGCAGCCTCTGCCCTTCCGTTGTTGGAGGCCAAGTCGCTGCGTAAGCAGTGCCTATCACGATCCTCTTCATGATCAGTATAGCTCACGACATTTAGCAGTTACCATCGACAACGTCAGCAGCAAGATCAAGGGAAAATGAAATCTTTGTTTGGGGATACGTGCAGTGGTGGACAGGGCTACGGAATAGGCTCAGTATGCTACGTAGAACTGCACATCGGTGTTATCCATGGCTGTCTTTGTGTGGTTGTGTGTGTGTGTGTGTGTGTGTGCTCGCTCGCGTGTGTGTGTGTGTGTGTGTGTGTGCTCGCGCGCGTGTGTGTGTGCGTACGTTTTTGTGTGTGTGGTTGTGTGTGTGTGTGTGTGTGTGTGTGTGTACGTGTGTGTATGTGTGTGTGCGTGTGTGTGTGCGTACGTGTTTGTGTGTGTAGTTTTGTGTATGTGTGTATATATGTGCGCGCGCGCGCGCGCGCGCGCGCGTGTGTGTGTGTGTGTGCACGTGTGGTTGTGTGTGTGTGTGTAATTGTATGTGTGTGGGTGGGGGTGGGTGGTGTGTTTGGGGTTGGTAGGGTGTGTGTGCGTGCGTTTGTGTGAATGTGTATGTGTGTACCTTGCAAGGTACCGTACCAGGTGAGAGAAGGAGAGGCAGGCAGAGAAAGAGGTGGGAAGACAACATCAAAGAGTGGACAGGCTTGATCTTTGCTGACTCACAGCGAGCCACAGAGGATAGAGATCGATGGAGGATGATTGTCCGAAAGTCATCAGTGGTGCCTCAACAACCCATCTCAGGGTTAAGAGACTGAACTGAACTGAACTGAACTGTATGTGTGTGTGGATAGTCTAACCTGTCCGTGATGCAAAGGGTTGTGCATCCAAATAAAGAAACTATGCTTAGACTACCTAGTGACAGAACTGTGATGGACAGTGACAACAAGTGAGGAGAGTTCTGAGCAAAAAGCTGGGATGAGGGCAGTGATGGGATGAGGGCAGTGATGGGATGAGGGCAGTGATGGGATGAGGGCAGTGATGGGATGAGGGCAGTGATGGGATGAGGGCAGTGATGGGGTGAGGGCAGTGATGGGATGAGGGCAGTGATGGGATGAGGGCAGTGATGGGATGAAGGCAGTGATGGGATGAGGGCAGTGATGGGATGAGGGCAGTGATGGGATGAGGGCAGTGATGGGATGAGGGCAGTGATGGGATGAGGGCAGTCATGGGGTGGGGCATGTGCTTGCAGCTATATGCGAAAGGTAGAGGGCTGTGGGCAGTACAGAGATAAAATGATCTAGTCGTAAACTACTCAAAGATAAAGGAGCTGAGCAGATTAATTCTCGGGAAATAGCCCTCTGGACAGGTTGATAGAAACAAAACACAAGAGATGTCTTTGCCTGAGGTGGTCCACCTTGGTAGTGCTGCTTGCAGTCACACGCATTGGTTGAGGAATTCCAGGTTTGTAGACGTACATTCAGGATTGCAAACATTGTTCACACCTATAAAATGTTTGTCGCCTATTTCCTGAATAAACTAGTAAATTGTATAATGCTGCGCTTGCTTTTTTTAGACGAAAGCAGGAGAAAACGTGTCTGGTAGGTGCCATCTGCCTTTTCAGGTCATACAGGGGCTGTAGAGTGTACATGATTTTGCAGAGAGCGCCGGATTACTTCAACAAAATCACAGTAATCTGATATTGCCCTGATATTTGATTCCAATGAGGTCAGTAGTGCAAGAAAAACAACGTTAACGTCTACAACAGAAAAATGTGTAATTCGGAACTCGAGTTTGTACTGTCTTTATTTGTGTGTCGTACATCTGGTGTATTGAGTCATTGCTCAACAGCAACGGTAGTGTGGGAGTCAGGACTGGGGAAGAGGGGGGGGGGGGAGGGGGGAGGGGGGAGGAGAGGGGGAGGGGGGGGGGGAGGGGGAGGGAGGGGGGGGAGAGGGGGAGGGGGGGATAGGAGGGCAGCCCTCCTTGTGTACCTGGGTGGGCGACGCAGTAATCCAGCGCAGGAAATGCCTTCGTTTACGACTGCTTGCGTGGCACGTGCACGCCTCCTTTAGGGACGACGCATGACGCGAGTTGGAGCTTTTTACCGCCACTGCTCAACTGAGGGAACTAATGGAGCGTGAGCGGATGGGATTAAGACGGGCGCTACTGGCAGGATGCAGTCTGGGCAGTCATTTCCAGTCATTTCCAGCCATTTCCAGTCATTTTCAGCAGTCGAGTCGAAGATGTTGGTCACCACAAGCGTTCATCAGAAATGTTGCTCCCAAAGTCTAGGGACTTGGCAAAGGAAATGACTTTTCTGGGGGAGAAAAAGACTCATTCTGCAGTCTCAGTTCCTGTCAGTCATAGGGAAGGAAGTCAGCACGAAGTCGGTGTTAGTTGGATCAGGACTGTTCACAGCTGCGACGATGGAGGCAGAAGTCAGAGAAAGAGACATGTCAGAGAAAGACAGAAGTCAGAGAAAGAGACAGAAGTCAGAGAAAGAGACAGAAGTCAGAAAAAGAGACAGAAGTCAGAAAAAACCCAGAAGTCAGAGAAAGAGACAAAAGTTAAAGAAAGAAACAGAAGTCAGAGAAAACACAAAAGTCAAAGAGACAGAAGTCAGAGAAAGAGACAGAAATCAGAGAAAGAGACAGAAGTCAGAAAAAACACAGAAGTCAGAGAAAGAGACAAAAGTTAAAGAAAGAAACAGAAGTCAGAGAAAACACAGAAGTCAAAGAGACAGAAGTCAGAGAAAGAGACAGAAGTCAGAGAAAGACACAGAAGTCAGAGAAAAACACAAAAGTCAGAGAAAGAGACAGAAGTCAAAGAAAGACACAAAAGTCAGAGAAAGAGACAGAAGTCAGAGAAAGACACAGAAGTAAGAAATACAATAAAGTCAGATAAAGAAACAAAGTCAGAGAAAGACACAGAAGTCACAGAAAGAGACAGAAGTCAGAGAAAGAGACAGAAGTAAGAAATACAATAAAGTCAGATAAAGAAACAGAAGTCAGAGAAAGACACAGAAGTCAGTTAAAGAAAGAAGTCAGAGAAAGAGACAGAAGTCAGAGAAAGACACAGAAGTCAAAGAAAAACACAGAAATCACAGAAAGAGGCAGAAGTCAGAGAATGAGACAGAAGTCAGATATACACTGAAGTCAGATAAGGAAACAGAAGTCAGGGGAAAACACAGAAGTCAGATAAAGAAACAGAAAGTCAGAGAGAGACAGAAGTCAAAGAAAAACACAGAGTCAGAGAAAGAGACAAGTAAAATAATAAAACAAAAGTCACAGGACAGTAGCCAAATAG
>JAWQFJ010022688.1:27500-65000 GCA_034096865.1 Theodoxus fluviatilis | reverse complement strand
AGAGAGAGACAGAAGCCAAACAGAGAGAGAGACAGGTGCCAAACAGAGAGAGACGGAAGCCAAGCAGAGATA
Source organism: Theodoxus fluviatilis (assembly GCA_034096865.1). Classification (NCBI taxonomy): domain Eukaryota; kingdom Metazoa; phylum Mollusca; class Gastropoda; order Cycloneritida; family Neritidae; genus Theodoxus; species Theodoxus fluviatilis. Next base: position 64,928 of record JAWQFJ010022688.1, on the reverse strand, counting down.
GACAGAAGCCAAACAGAGAGAGACGGAAGCCAAACAGAGAGAGACAGAAGCCAAACAGAGAGAGACGGAAGCCAAACAGAGAGAGACAGAAGCCAAACAGAGAGAGACGGAAGCCAAACAGAGAGAGACAGAAGTTAAACAGAGAGAGACAGAAGCCAAACAGAGAGAGACAGGTGCCAAACAGAGAGAGACAGAAGCCAAACAGAGAGAGACAGGTGCCAAACAGAGAGAGACAGAAGCCAAACAGAGAGAGACAGGTGCCAAACAGAGAGAGACAAAAGCCAAACAGAGAGAGACAAAAGCCAAACAGAGAGAGACAGAAGCCAAACAGAGAGAGACAGAAACCAAACGGAGAGAGACAGAAGCCAAACAGAGAGAGACAGGTGCCAAACAGAGAGAGACGGAAGCCAAACAGAGAGAGACAGAAGTTAAACAGAGAGAGACAGAAGCCAAACAGAGAGAGACAGAAGCCAAACAGAGAGAGACAGAAACCAAACGGAGAGAGACAGAAGCCAAACAGAGAGAGACAGGTGCCAAACAGAGAGAGACAGAAGCCAAACAGAGAGAGACGGAAGCCAAACAGAGAGAGACAGAAGCCAAACAGAGAGACAGAAGCCAAACAGAGAGAGACTGAAGCCAAACAGAGAGAGACAGAAGCCAAACAGAGAGAGACAGAAGCCAAACAGAGAGAGACAGAAGTTAAACAGAGAGAGACAGAAGCCAAACAGAGAGAGACAGGTGCCAAACAGAGAGAGACAGAAGCCAAACAGAGAGAGACAGAAGCCAAACAGAGAGAGACAGAAGCCAAACAGAGAGAGACAGAAGCCAAACAGAGAGAGAGACAGAAGCCAAACAGAGAGAGACAGAAGCCAAACAGAGAGAGACAGAAGCCAAACAGAGAGAGAGACAGAAGCCAAACAGAGAGAGACAGAAGCCAAACAGAGAGAGACAGAAGCCAAACAGAGAGAGACAGAAGCCAAACAGAGAGAGACAGAAGTTAAACAGAGAGAGACAGGTGCCAAACAGAGAGAGACAGAAGCCAAACAGAGAGAGACAGAAGCCAAACAGAGAGAGACAGAAGCCAAACAAAGAGAGACAGAAGTCAAACAGAGAGAGACAGAAGCCAAACAGAGAGAGACAGAAGCCAAACAGAGAGGGACATAAGCCAAACAGAGAGACTGAAGCCAAACAGAGAGAGACAGAAGCCAAACAGAGAGAGACAGGTGCCAAACAGAGAGAGAGAGACAAAAGCCAAACAGAGCGACAGAAGCCAAACAGAGAGAGACAGAAACCAAACAGAGAGAGACAGAAGCCAAACAGAGAGAGACAGAAGCCAAACAGAGAGACAGAAGCCAAACAGAGAGAGACAGAAGCATCCTGGAGAGTGACTTCTCGACTCCTGCAGATGAGGGGTGGAGGATCCAGCTGTAACATGGCACGTCTGAGAAAGAGCGTTCCAATTAATTTTTATCTCGCAGTTATAAACAGTACGTGTCTCAGCAGAGCGCACCGCTTGGCTTGAAAGATGACACCCTGACATTCATATCCGGCGTACATCAACATCACAATGGAACATGACAGCCTGACATTCACATCCAGTATACATCAACATCACAATGAAATATGGCACATTGACACTCACATCCAGGGTACATCAACATCACATTGGAACATGACACTCTGATATTCACACTCAGTGTACACCCACATCACAATGGAACATGATACCCTGATATTCACACTCAGTGTACACTCACATCACAATGGAACATGACACCCTGATATTCACACTCAGTGTACATTCACATCACAATGGAACATGACACCCTGATATTCACACATCGTGTACACCCACATCACAATGGAACATGACACCCTGATATTCACACTCAGTGTACACCCACATCACAATGAAACATGACACCCTGACATTCACACTCAGTGTACATTTACATCACAATGGAACATGACACCCTGATATTCACACTCAACGTACATTCACATCACAATGGAACATGACACCCTGATATTTACACATCGTGTACACCCACAGCACAATGGAACATGACACCCTGATATTCACACATCGTGTACACCCACATCACAATGGAACATGACACCCTGATATTCACACATCGTGTACACCCACATCACAATGGAACATGACACCCTGATATTCACACATCGTGTACACCCACATCACAATGGAACATGACACCCTGATATTCACACATCGTGTACACCCACATCACAATGGAACATGACACCCTGATATTCACACTCAGTGTACATCCACATCACAATGGAACATGACACCCTGATATTCACACATCGTGTACACCCACATCACAATGGAATATGACACCCTGACATTCACACATCGTTTACACCCACATCACAATGAAACATGACACCCTGATATTCCCATTCATTGTACATCCACACCACAATGGAACATGACACCCTGATATTCACACTCAGTGTACACCCGCATCACAATGGAACATGACACCCTGATATTCACACATCGTGTACATCAACATCTCAACGGAAGATGACACCCTGATATTCACACTCAGTGTACATCAAAAGTATAACCAAAACATGACACCCTGACATTCACACACAGTGTACATCCACATTACAATGGAAAATGACACCCTGACATTCACACACAGTGTACATCAACATCTCAACGGAAGATGACACCCTGACATTCACACACAGTGTACATCAACATCACAATGGAACATGACACCCTGATATTCACACATCGTGTACACCCACATCACAATGGAACATGACACCCTGATATTCACACTCAGTGTACACCCACATCACAATGGAACATGACACCCTGATATTCACACATCGTGTACACCCACATCACAATGGAACATGACACCCTGATATTCACACTCAGTGTACACCCACATCACAATGGAACATGACACCCTGATATTCACACATCGTGTACACCCACATCACAATGGAACATGACACCCTGACATTCACACTTCGTTTACACCCACATCACAATGAAACATGACACCCTGATATTCCCATTCAGTGTACATCCACACCACAATGGAACATGACACCCTGATATTCACACATCGTGTACACCCACAGCACAATGGAACATGACACCCTGATATTCACACTCAGTGTACACCCGCATCACAATGGAACATGACACCCTGATATTCACACATCGTGTACATCAACATCTCAACGGAAGATGACACCCTGATATTCACACTCAGTGTACATCAAAAGTATAACCAAAACATGACACCCTGACATTCACACACAGTGTACATCCACATTACAATGGAAAATGACACCCTGACATTCACACACAGTGTACATCAACATCTTAACGGAAGATGACACCCTGACATTCACACACAGTGTACATCAACATCACAATGGAAAATGACACCCTGACATTCACACACAGTGTACATCAACATCACAATGGAAAATGACACCCTGACATGCACACGCAGTGTACATCCACATCACATGGGAAGATGACCTCCTTACACTAACACATTACATTTTAAGATAGGGATTTGGCGTAGTGGCCCCACCTGCTGGCCACTGTGCGGGGCGATTAGGTGCCATGGGTCAGTCCCTGCTCGTGACTGCTTGACTGTTATTCTCCACCATTACGATATATACATATCTGCGTCCCCTTTAAAACTGTGCGTTAACACTACCCCTTAATTGTGTTCTTTAATTAGATTAACACACCACGTACATCAGCATCACAATGAATCAACAACACCATGACATTCACATACCGTGTACATCCCCATCACAGTGAAATGTATACCCTGACATTCACACATCGTGTAAATCAATATAACAATGGAAAATGACTTCCTAATTTCACACACTTTAAACAACAACATTACAGAGGAAGATGACATCCTGACATTCACACATCGTGTACATCCACATCACAGTGGAAGATGCCATCCTGACATTCACACATCATGTACACCCACATCACAATGGAAATTTACACCATGACATTCACTTCACGGTGGATAATGATACCTTGATAATTCACACATCGTGTACATCAACATCACAGTGGAAAATTACACCATGATATTCACACACCATGTACATCGACATCACAGTGGAAAATGATACCCTGACATTCACACAGTGTATATTAACATCAAAATGGAAGATGACAACCTGGCACTAAGTGTACATCCACACCACAATAGAAAATGACACCCTGATATTCACACTCAGTGTACATCAACATCACAATGAAAAATGACACCCTGACATTCACACAACGTGTACATCAACGTTACAAAGAAATATAACACCCTCACTCGTTTGAAATCAAAGGCACTAAACCTAATTATTTGAAAAAGCTCTGTGTAGGTGTGGTTGCTGTCATGGATGTGAGGAACCTGCCTGAGATACACGTTTTTTTCAGGGAGTCCTGTTTTTTGTGTTAAGGCCATTGACCCATTACACATGTTTTAAAATGCAAAAGCGCGAGAAAAGAAAACACGGCACGAACGAAAGAGTTAATCAAGTCTGGCATACTAATTGATTGTGAGTCACGCATTCTCACGTAGCGATCGGCAGAATAAATAAAGGAATAGGTGCCCAGCAACTTCGTGTTTTAATGAAAAGAGATGAAGAACTTGTTCCCTTTTTCTCATGGCTACCGCGCCAGATCCACGTCAGGTTGTAAACTTCCGTCTCTGAAAAATGCCATATTCGTTGTCTTCGTCGTCGTTATTATCTTCATCGCATACATAGTCATCATCATCATCATCATCATCATCATCATCATCATCATCATCATCATCATCATCATCATCATCGTCGTCGTCGTCGTCGTCGTCGTCGTCGTCGTCATCGTCGTCATCGTCATCATCATCATCATCATCATCATCATCATCATCATCATCATCATCATCATCATCATCATCATCATCATCATCATCATCATCATCATCATCATCATCATCATCATCACCATCATCGTCATCATCAATATCTTGGAGGTGTGCCCATTATGTTGTTCGGTGTGACCTTACTTTTGGAACACGACCCAATACCATGGAGACGTGACAACTCTATTAGTTTATGTGACCTTGCCTTTGGAAGCACGACCCAATACCGAGGAGGTGTGCCTGTTCTATGGGTTGGTGTGGCCTTGCATTTGGTACACGACTTAATCCCGTGGAGATAATTGCCCGTTGTGTCGTTTGGTGTGACCTAATCTTTGGAAGCACGACCCAATACCGAGGAGGTGTGCCTGTTCTATGGGTTGGTGTGGCCTTGCATTTGGTACACGACTTAATCCCGTGGAGATAATTGCCCGTTGTGTCGTTTGGTGTGACCTAATCTTTGGAAGCACGACCCAATACCGAGGAGGTGTGCCTGTTCTATGGGTTGGTGTGGCCTTGCATTTGGTACACGACTTAATCCCGTGGAGATAATTGCCCGTTGGGTCGTTTGGTGTGACCTAATCTTTGGAAGCACGACTCATAGCCATGAAGACGTGCCCATTGCACTGCTTGGTGTGACCATGCTTTTGGAAGCACGACCCGATATCGTGGAGGTGTGCCTATTTATTAGTTTGTGTGGCCTTACCTTTGGAAACACGACCCAATGCCATGGAGGTGTACCTGTTCTGTTGGTTGGTGTGACCTCGCCTTTGGAAACACGACCCAGTGCCTTGGAGGTGTGCCTGTTCTATTGATTGGTGTGACCTCGCCTTTGGAAACACGACCCAGTGCCTTGGAGGTGTGCCTGTTCTATTGATTGGTGTGACCTCGCCTTTGGAAACACGACCCAGTGCCTTGGAGGTGTGCCTGTTCTATTCGAATGTGTGACCTTACCTTTCGAAGCACGACCCAGTGGCATGGAAGTGTGCCTATTTTGTTGACTGGTGTGGCCTTGCCTTTGGAAACACGACCCAATGCCAGAAAGGTAGACGTGTTCCCTGAAAGTGAAAGCTCCCAGGCAGGAGACGCAGGGCACAGGCACATCACAGTAGGCCTACTGGGCGTGCGTGATCTCCGACCGCGGTTCGCCTCCCTTCTCTTCCGGCGAGTCTCCAACCCGGACACGACAATGATAAGAACAGTAATGCGCAGCGGCGCCGGAGAAGTGGGACGGAGATCAAGGAGCGAATCGCATTGCCAATGCAAATCAGCGACTGCATCCGGGCCCTGGTGCTAGCGCTGGAGAGGACTTGGCGTTAATTGCTCGTTAACACCGCATGGAGTGCCCGGATCTTGCGACCACGCTACCACGTCATCAATCCCGGCGTCCCACGCAAGGCAGTCTCCTGGGGGAGATGGACGAGTTTGGCATTCCGGGATGGAGAGGGCATACCACGGAGACTGAATGGCGCCAAGAGTGCAAAGCTAATGAAACAGCCGTCGCCCTGGAGACGACCAAGAATGAATCTCTATGTAGAGCTAGCTGTGCAGATCGAAACAGCCAAACATAGCAATGGCCTGGGAAAGAGTATGTTGCGGATGGGGAAGGCATGGCCCGTGGACAGGCACGTGGTAGTGTCCATCTGCATGAGGACGACGCGTCACGGACGGACACTACTGAGTTTTTATAGTACGTAGTAATGAGAGAGGACGCACTCCAGGCGTCAGGTTTACTTTATTCATGACGAGGTTCACACCATGACACGTGGTTATGCATGTTTTATGGCAATTTTCATACGGCAAATTTAAGATTTATTTCTATCAAATATTTTGCAGATGCTATTTTGTAAAACAAGCCACTCACTTTGTTTCCAAAAGGGGTTGAGGGGTGGCTTTGGGAATGGGGGTGGAGGGGGGGGGGGAGAGAGAGAGAGAGAGAGAGAGAGAGAGAGAGAGAGAGAGAGAGAGAGAGAGCGAGCGAGAGAGAGAGAGAGAGAGAGAGAGAGAGAGAGGGAGAGAGAGAGATGTTCTACATCGGTTTTTCACTAAGTAGATGATGTTAATGATGATGATGATGATGATGATGATGATGATGATGATGATGATAGTGTTGTGGTGTTGATATTCAATACATTGGTGTTATTTTTGTCTCTTCCTTTTTTTTGCTTTCCTTGTAATAATGTCCTCCTTGTATATGCTTTTAGACCCAGTAACCTGATTTTAAAAAAAGTTACTTGGGTTGTACATTTAAACAAGGACAAAAGTAACACACAACAGATTAAAAACTACACATTTTCTACTACAAGTCTTCATATCAAACAACTGAGAAGAACTCCTATCCACCAGGACGCCAAACCCCTCGTGATATGCCTGACCCGGGGCCACCGCACACGGACGTGAGTGGCGCGTGACAGGAGGTGGGTTGGACGTGACAGGAGGTGGGTTGGACGTGACAGGAGGTGGGTTGGACGTGACAGGAGGTGGGTTGGACGTGACAGGAGGTGGGTTGGACGTGACAGGAGGTGGGTTGGACGTGACAGGAGGTGGGTTGGACGTGACAGGAGGTGGGTTGGACGTGACAGGAGGTGGGTTGGACGTGACAGGAGGTGGGTTGGACGTGACGGGAGGTGCGTTGGACGTGACAGGAGGTGGGTTGGACGTGACGGGAGGTGCGTTGGACGTGACAGGAGGTGGGTTGGACGTGACGGGAGGGCCGTAAATGTAACGTGCACAAAAGTCGACCGTGCAAAAAAGTCGTCGGAAGTCATCAGAGAGTCACCTTCCTTGTCGCTATTTTTAGAGACTCCGCTGTTGCACCAAACACTGTACATAAAGAAGACGTGGAACTTGCGAAGAAAATGCGAAAAAGTGTTTGTGGGTTATCGTCCCTAGTCACATGCTGGCGGCGAAAACAAAATGGCCGATCGCGTGCGAGGCGGTGGTGATTTTTGCTCGGCTCTTGGTTGCAAGAACGCCCGTTACAAACAGAGCTGCTTCGGGAAAACTTTCCACAAGTTCCCTAAAGAAGAAAAAAGGTGGGTTGTGCAGTGATTATTTCATCAGGTTTACCTTCTTCAGAATGAGAATGCAATGGCTCGAGTCAACTAACTCAGTAGACTAGATCTACAGCGTCAGCGAGTACTTACGACTGTGAGTGTGAGTCAGCAGTCAGTACAAAACAACAGTTTACACTTGATGACAAACTACCCGTGGGCATATTTGCTGAATCCTTTATCAAACCTTGCTTACGGGAAAACTACAGTACAAAGGTACATCACTCATCCGTTTTGCGTTTAGGCAGAGCGTTAGATTTAGAATGGATGCCATTTCACAAGCTGACAAGGCGATTCCTTTCAATCATAATCATGCCCGTGTGATCAGATTGTCAATGATTGTGATCACAATTACGTACGTACACAATGAAATAACACAATTTTGCAAAGCATGTTTTTATCTTCTCCTGTTTGTACTGGTGTATCCGTAAGCGATTTTGGGCTGGGGGTGTTTCTTGGGCAAGCTAGAATTTTTCGGTTTCGAAGACAAGTCGGAACTCTATTGTTGGCCCTAAATCCTCTCTCTCAGTGCCATCATGAAAGTAACTTGTAAAATGCTGTTTTGTACGGACTACTGACTCACTAGATGTTATCAAAGAAACTACATTGTATTGCTATTGATGTTATGTACTATGTATGTTTTGTTTTAGGAATTTGGGATCCAGAATTTCTTTTGTATGCGAGCTATTTTGCCATTTATGCCTGTCCAATCCTGGCAGAGATGGGAACGCATGTTACCAAGGAGCCGAAGGAGAGTCAATGAGATGAGAGAATGTGATAAACAATTGCCAACTCTCTCCGTACAAAAACAAGCTCTGAAAATTAAAAATATAAAAATTATGATCAAAATTAAATAGTATCATCCCTGGTGTGTTGTTTGTGATGTACCTTTTAGTCTGTTTACATTAACATAGGCACAAAAAAAGAGGTCGGTCGGCTTTTCTTAATTTTTTTTATAACCATCTTTTTAACTTATTTTGCGAAAAAACAGGAACAAAATTGATTTTTTTTCTTTTTCTTTTTCTCCAAATGCCAGAAAAAAAAGTCTAGGATCGGCGGGGACAAAATAGGGTTGGTCGGGATACCGTAAACAGACTATTTTGTTTTGTTTTGTCTAAGCAATGACTAACTAACTTTCTTTAGGGTCTGACATCGTATATACTATACAATTTTTGGGGTATTAACTAAAAGGTGTGGTTTTTTATAGCGACTTACACCCTTGTCTGGGTCTCAAACCGCTTACACTTTACCCCCTGATCACTGGGCATCTTCATCAATCCTCACTGGTACCTCACAACAAACATAGTGACAGACATTTAAGACGCACACAGTCAGGTACCAGCACCAACTCCGCTCCCTGGGGAGTATTCCAACCCGATGCTGGCGCTTGGCCGCATTAACTAAATACATGTATACAGTTTTTGATTCCTTTTATACTATTTCACAAATTAGCCGCCCCCCCCCCCCCCTTTTTTTTTAGTCTGCCCTAGGGGCGGGAGATCTCCTAATTTCGGTTTCTAGGGTCACCTTATGCTTCCCCCATGAGCTGAGAACTTAATTTAAAATGGGCCTCGATTTTATTTATTTGTATTTTGTAATTGTGCCTTTGTCCAGTCACATGATTTCACTTTGTACTTAAAAACTTGGCACTGTCATCATTTATTGCTATTTATTGTTCAGTTGCTATTGCTATTGGGCATCAGTTGTTCTGTTGCCCTCTTTCGAATGAGCCATGCATGCATTATGGATGTGTTTAGCGAATTGGGATACCTCAAGCAATGTAAAAAAGAAACAATGTGAAGCAAACATATAGCACCAAATAAAATAACCGAATCAGAATGGAAACTTCTTCAGTGTATGTGTGTGTGTGTGTGTGTGTGTGTGTGTGTGTGTGTTTGCTGTTTTAAATACCGAAAATGTGAAAATAAAGCAAGTCACAACATGAGAAAGATCGACTGTACTAGTCATAACAAAGCAGGAGACGGCCTGGTCAGCATGCAGCAAAGGGGAATAACTCATATTTAGCCATTCTCATTTCTAAGCATGCCCAATGAGGAAGTTATCCTTCTTCCCATTGTAGTTTCTTTGGTTGCACGTGTATTTGTGGGAAATCTATTCCGACAAGCTACGGATTTGCTGCTGTGTGAGCTATTTTCGCTGGTTCGTTGTTTTTATTCATTCTGCAAATTTAAGTAGCGTGCTAAAAATTCGCCCATGCGAATTTGACGGCGAAGTCAGAGAAGATTTACGTCTCTTGTTGTTATATGCGAAAATAAAAAAAACTCAGGGACGGAGGACAGACTCATCTCAGATCAAGGACTGAAAGACGGAGAGCACGTGGAGAGCAGAATGCAGCGTAGCTGTGGTTCGGAACACGGACACCGGGCGTTCCACTCCGCCACGGCCATGTTCTTTGCTCTCAGCCTGGAAACCGCCACAAACTTTCTCTGTCGGAATGTCAACCTTGAGGACGGGTCTATGTGTGCGGAAAACATTTCAATAATCTCCCGTCGACACCGCTGTTGATGGACTGCCCTTGTGCATGCACGCCGACCATGTTTTTTCCGGAGAGATGCGAACGTCCTGAGAGGAAATTCAAACGACGACTATTGAGCAGAGCCTGAGCAGAGCTTGCCGAGACATCAAGCAGGGGTACAGGGCTGTCGATCCTTTCAGGACGGAGGAGAAAGCTGATAAATGAAATCGTTCCCTTGGCAGCGAACTCCACGACACAAGAACATGCTGAGTTTGATATGAAATAAAAAATCGTCAGTGAAACCCGTCTGGAAAATTGAATTGGCTGTCGTGGCGAGGGGCGGAAAGACGCCAGTCCGTTAGCTCGTCAGTGTGGAGGGATTAGGGGGAACAGCGGGGACAGCGTCCTGCAAACGACGATTTGTGTGGAGGGTAAATGATACGAGATTGAACGCAGGCAAGACCGCTCCCCCAGTTTCCCTCAGTCCCGCTCTCTGTGAAGAGAAGATTGCGACCTCCATTACGAGTCCCATGCTTTGGACAGGACGTGACGTCATTCATGCCTCCACATGCGTCTGAACTTTATTCCCTCGCCTTCTAGGATCATCCCTGGCAGAGGTGGAGGTGAGAGGTTGTGGATGGGGGTGGGGGTGAGGGATTGTGGATGTGGGTGGGGGTGAGGGGTTGTGGATCGGAGAGGGGGTGAGGGGTTGTGGATGGGGGTGGGGGTGAGGGATTGTGGATTGGGGTGGGGGTGAGGGGTTGTGGATGGAGGTGGAGATGAGGGGTTGTGGATGGGGGTGGAGGTGAGGGGTTGTGGATGGGGGTGGAGGTGAGGGGTTGTGGATGGGGGTGGAGGTGAGGGGTTGTGGATGGGGGTGGAGGTGAGGGGTTGTGGATGGGGGTGGGGGTGAGGGGTTGTTGATGGGGGTGGGGATGAGTGGTTGTGGATGGAGGTGTGGATGAGGGGTTGTGGATAGAGGTGTGGGTGAGGGGTTGTGGATGGGGTTGGGGGTAAGGGGTTGTGGATGGGGGTGGGGGTGAGGGGTTGTGGATAGAGGTGGGGGTGAGGGGTTGTGAATGGGGGTGGGGGTAAGGGGTTGTGGATGAGGGTGGGGGTAAGGGGTTGTGGATGGGGGTGGGGGTGAGAGGGTGTGGATCGGGGTGGGGGTGAGGGGTTGTGGATGGAGGTGTGGATGAGGGGTTGTGGATGGGGGTGGGGGTGAGATATGGGAATGAGAAGTGAGGAGGGAGAAGAGAGATAGTAGTGGTGGGTGCAGGAGGCGGGAAGGAGTTTGCATAGGGAGGGAAAGTGCAAACTCTCATTCAAGATTTAAACTACTTCTTTCCGTAATTGCTTCCGGCCGCGAGGAAACGAAAGAGAGAAACTCGAAAGCCTTCTCCTGGGTTGCCACGCGTCGGATGAAAATCGATGAGAGGAAGTAACGACAAATGCCGGAGGCCGCAAAACCTCTCTCTTTTTTACAGAGTGCGCCACTCGTTGTCGAGGAGTTCCGTGTGCAAAAGCTTCCTCTGTCACGCATCTCGCTACACCTGGGCAATGCTCGTCGCTGTCTTGAAAAGAAAACTCCAGAGGTTTGGCGATGAGGTTTCTTTTATATACATCCCTACCAAATCACAGACAAAGGTGCCGATTACGTGAAACAATATGTCTCATAAATGTCACTTGTTGCTCCCCTTCATTATGAATACATACAAATGATCGAATCTCCGTCGAACAGACAGACAGACAGACAGACAGACAGACAGACAGACAGACAGACAGACAGACAGACAGACAGACAGACAGACAGACAGACAGACAGACAGACAGACAGACAGACAGACAGACAGACAGACAGACAGACAGACAGACACAGACAGACAGACAGACAGACAGAGACAGACAGACAGACAGACAGACAGACAGACAGACAGACAGACAGACAGACAGACAGACAGACAGACAGACAGACAGACAGACAGACAGACAGACAGACACAGAGAGACAGACAGACAGACAGACAGACAGACAGACAGACAGACAGACAGACAGACAGACAGACAGACAGACAGACAGACAGACAGACAGACAGACAGACAGACAGACAGACAGGGAAGGAGGGGGAGAGGAACTAAGACAGAGACCACGTTATGGAAAGAGATGGAGGAATATGTAAAACTGCAGTGATGCTCCAAGATTAAAAGTCGAGTGTTTTTCTCTCGAACGGCTGTCAAGAACGACACCTACAATGGAAAGCTGGTGATGGGGCGACGTTCTGGTGACGCTTTTTGTGGCGAAACTATTCAATGGAGGCCCGAGTGAGGTGTTCGCCGAAAGGCAGTAGGGAGCAAATCCCTATAGTGGCTCTGTGCCCGTTCATCTGCTAGCTATCTGAGCGTCTGTCCCGTCTCGCCAATGTACCAGCATCTGATAAAATAGAACAGATGGTTTGAAGCACACCCATACCTCCCTTGGATTTGAAGTGTGGTCATGTCCTGGCTGATGGTGGAGTCAGTGCAGACGATACCGCAGGTGCGACAGCGGGCAGCATTGCGGGGCTGTACGTTCCCGTGGCTGACCGGATCGAGAGGAGGGAGCCTCCTCCGTACTGGAAACAGTTTCACGATCTAGGATGGGTGGCTTTGGAAACACCTGAGAGAGATAGTGGTCGTCATTCATGAGGTATTGTTGCTTTCTCAGTCCTTGTCTCCGTCTTTCAGCTCCTGGATGTTATTTGAGCGACAAAGGGGACCCTGGGTTTCAACGTCGTCTGGTGAGGAGGTCGGCGCGATATTTGCTGGTTGCTTTGTGGCACTGGTGTCGGATGGCGTCGACGTGGGAGCCACTGCGGATGAAGACATCTTCCAGCTATCGCAGATGTCTATCGCAGTTCAGTGGGTCCGAGCAGATGCGATGAATCCTCATTGGGTTCCTGCCTACAGAATGGGCTGTTCAGGCAAATTGACCAGTCGCCGTACTGGTCCACATGCTTCACGCCTAGCAATGATTTGTTTCTGCCGGTAGTCAGCAGCTCAGACTCCTAAGTATTTTTTGCTGTTGGACTAATCCAACAATCTGACATGGTAAACACCTCTTCCCCTCTTCAAATGTTATACGCAACTGAAGAAAAACGCTGCCAAGAACACTCACACACGCTTTACTACAATCTGTAAATGACACTTTCCACTCACACACGCTTTACTGCAATATGCAAAGGACACTTTCCACTCACACACGCTTTACTGCAATCTGTAAATGACTCTTTCCACTCACACACGCTTTAAATGCGACAGACGCGTTCGACTCGATGCCCGCCGTGGTCGCCCTTCCCTGGGACGAGAGCGTGACAAAGAGACTTGCACGGGGTCTGGAGGGGACGAGGAATGGGAAAAACAACACGGGTTTGAAAATGAGGAGGTCTCTCCAGACGCTGATTTAGTTTCTATGGAAACCAACGCCCCCCCCCCCCCCCCCCCCCCCCCCCCGTCGAGTGACGAGGCACTAGCGTCTCCGAACCTTCCCATCAGCCCTCTCGAACGGAAACCGGTAAACCTGGGCATGCGCATTCGGTGCAGACCTTACAGCCTGTCTCCCTGTAGGGCATGGCAAGCCATTCCGCCTCGTGCCTCAATATCCTGTCCCGGCCGGGCCTAGTTTGCTCCCCTGGACAGAGTTACCGCTCTTTCCGCCAGAGGGAGGGCAAAGTGGCAAAGCTGGCGGGCTTTTAGCGGCTGCGTGTAGACTGACAGGTGGGGAGAAAATTTGAAGAGCAAATGAATAGGGAAGGGTGTTTAGGGAAGAAGGGTGGGAGTTGTTTAGGGAATGGGTGAGTGGGCGAGAAACAGATAGAGTCCCTGACCAACATTTGGAGAGAGTGCCGATGACCCTTTGTGCAGTGATGGTCATGGTGTCAGGAAGGCAAGAAGGAAGAAAAGATGCCGACTCGGCACAATTTCGGTTTTTGACCGAAGAAATTTGGACGCAGACTTGAGCTGCTACAAAAAAAGAAAGGGACTGAAATTACTTAGAGCGTTCATTGCAAAACCAAAAATACCACTTCTTGGACCTTCTTGGTGGGTCTACAAAATGAATGGATGCCAGTGGAAAAGCCAGATCACAAAAGCGGACAAGATCAGACTGAGGACGGTACACCTACTCAAGTGGGTCAGCTTCACAACATACGATTCTAACACGCGCTATTACCCTGCAGTTAGATCATGTGCTGTTACCATGCACTTTTACCGTGCAGTTTGATCATGTGCTGTTACCATGCACTTTTACCCCGCAGTTAGATCATGTGCTGTTACCATGCACTTTTACCCTGCAGTTTGATCATGTGCTGTTACCATGCACTTTTACCCTGCAGTTATATCATGCACTTTTACCCTGCAGTTAGATCATGCACTTTTACCCTGCAGTTAGATCATGCACTTTTACCCTGCAGTTTGATCATGCACTTTTACCCTGCAGTTTAATCAGGCACTTTTACCGTGCAGTTTGACTATGTGCTTTTACCGCGCACTTTGACTATGAACTAAACTGTGATGAAAACTGAATTTGAAAAAACACACACAAGAAAGAGTGTAAAAGATCGCTTTTGCTCCTTCGTATTCTCAATAAGTTGATATAAAATGTACGTTCCAGGACATTTTAGAAATAGTTTCGACACACACTAAACTGCATCTCAAACGAGGGGAATGGGGGTGGGTGGTGACGGAGATCTGGATGGTGAGGGCAATGTGGGTGGTGTGGGTGGTGAGGGTAGTGTGGATGGTGAGGATAGTGTGGGTGGTGGTGGTGGGTCTTGGTGTTGGAGGAAATAGAAAAGAAGAGCATCAAGAGATTGTCTCTGGTCCGATCCTGCTTTCGAAAAGTTCCTTTTCAAGTCAGATGAATTCAAAGACTCGTGGCCGAAGTCACGTCGTGCCAGAGACTGCTCGGTGCCGAGTCTGACGAGGCATGGTCGTGAGGAAGAAAGCGTTTTCCAGACAAGGCTGCCCGAAGCCAATCGCTCTAATGCAGGGGAGGCCATTGCCCTCTCCTCTGCTCTTTCCAACAAAGCGCTTTTGGAGTGGGATCTCCTTTCTGGGACGGAGTGATCCCGGACCTGCCCCTGGCTCCGCTGCTCTCAGCTCCGGGCCTCGAACGCCGTGCATGGAGTCCGCCATGACGGACGCTTTGCATCCTCTCCTGCCTTCTCCAGAGACCAAGGGATGGGCCTCAAAAGCGGAAATGACGCATTGTTACCGGCACGCTCACTCAGGATGACGTCACAGCCCATGACCAATAGGGGTTGCCCCAGTCGTGGGCGGGAGGCGGCATTCGGGAAGGGGAGGCAACCCCGTCTTACCCGTCTCCAGCTTGCCTGGCAGGCCTTGATTTGGAGGCAGAGTTCCGTCTGTTCCAGGAGGCAGGCGTCCCACGTCTGTGTGGCCGTCGCCTCTTCCGCTGTAGAGTGAGTCCCTCTCAGGGAATGAAACAACTCCTCGCCACGCCTCCGTAGTCGGAACTGGCGTCCAGCGGTCACGATTGCTGGCGTGACAGCATGAGTGCCTTTTATCGTCACAGACTCGACGGAATGGAAGGAAGTTGTCTTTTACGGGGGAAAGGCTTCCTGGATGAGACGGTGGGTGATTTGACTGATCCGTACCCAATACCGTGGTCCACAGTAAAAATCCCTGCATTGTAAAACCTTGGCAAAAATGCTTCCAACGGCAAGCTTTGCAAAAATGCAATGAACGGCGGTGCAGCTCTACTCTGGATTGCACTGTGAACGGTGACCTTCGACACGACATCCAGAAGGTTGACTTTGTTGAGTATGAAACTTACTACAGTCACTTAACACAATGAAATACTCTGTTTCTCATGTACCCTTTTATCAAAGGAGTCCACAGAAAACTCAATAGCCACTTTCTTATACTTCATAGAGCTGTAGATGACTGAAAGGAAGCAACACATTTACATGATAATCAATGCTCACACTTCTCAACTGGAAACAGCGCATTCCCGTTCCACGTGGTGACAGCAGATGACACGAGAAGACAGCGCTGACGATGGTGATTTTACCTTCAGCCTCTTACTCATCCAGTTGAGAAGAGGGGGGATGAGGATGGGGATGGAGAATGAATGCTAGTGGTGAACTCATTATGAGCGCACACGCTCGCGCACACATACTCACACACACATACACACACGCACATACACACACGCACACACGCATACACACGCGCGCGCGCACGCACACACATGCACACACACGCACATGAACACACACGTACACACACGCGCACACACAATCACACACGCACACACACAGACACACACACAGACACACACACAGACACACAGAGATGCACACACACACACGCACACAGACAAACACACAGACACACGCACACGCACGCACGCGCGCGCGCCAACGTACACACATTTACGGGATACTGTCAAGACAGCTTTTAAAAGCTTTCGCTACGACCAGACACAATCAGTCGCTCCATCCCCGTGGCATCGCAATACGGGGCAGTGCTGGGGTGCAGGTTCTCACTGTGCAGCCGAGTCATGTTTGGCCGGGCTTCGTTGGCCGTCAGTCGATGGAACCACGTCCGTGCATAATGACTTGGTCGTAACTCTCGTGGCTTTGGCAAGGTGGAGGCAGACGTGGAGGATGCCGGGAGAAAATGATCCCCTTGCTGTTTGAAGACTGAATAGTGACAGAGCTGTAAGTACTCCCTGCCTGCCTCTCTCCAGAGCCTCAACTGCCATGGCCACAATGGGTGGCTTTCCATTTGCATCAGGAATCCTTTAACCGCTCAGGCACAGCCCAGTTCTCCTTCTCACGTGGCAGTGGTGGCCGTTGTGAAAACAACACTGTTGCCACTCCACCGTCGCTTCTTCAAAATGGCGGGTCTCTACACTCCATTCAGCAAAGGCGATTTAAAAACATTTTGCCCCACATGGAAATTCCGCCAATCAGTGTTTCTTCTGTGGAAGTGTTGCACGACGAAAGCGCTTTACAAAGTGCTCCATGAGTGGTACGCCTTGTCTTTGCACGACTCGCAGTGGAAATGTCACGTGGTGGGGATCCGTGAAGTCAGCCAATAATTCTATCGCCTCGTCCAAGTGATGAGTGTCTTCTGTTTAGAGTGGTGGTTCGTCACACAGGCATAATTCGCAGGTAAAGGAGGGGGGGATTAATTGATTGATTGATTGATTGATTGACTAATTGACTGACTGACTGACTGACTGACTGAGTGATTGATTGATTGGTTGGCTGGTTGGTTGGTTGGTTGGTTGGTTGGTTGGTTGGGTGGTTGGTTGTTGGGTTAGTTGGGTAGGTTGGGTAGGTTGGATTGGTTGGATTGGTTGGATTTTTTGGGTTGTTTGGATTGGTTGGGTTGGTTGGGTTGGTTGGTTGGTTGGTTGATTGATTGATTGACTGACTGACTGACTGACTGACTGATTGACTGACCGACCGACCGACCGACCTACCGACCGACCGACTGACCAACAGACCGACTGATTCTTTATTGGTGACCGACGACCCATCAGTGTGAAAGATTAAACATATTACATACAAATTTAAAACCGTAGTACAGCAGTGTGGTAGAGCTTATGACAGTATATCAACCTGTGATTAGGACAATAATATACCAACGTTTTTTACAACTCTATCTATATATATAAAACCCAAACAGTTTCTGTCTATCCAGATCTCTGTCTGTCCGTCTGTCCATCTGCTCTATGCGTTTGGCCACCCGTGCACGGATCTCGGCGAAATTTGGCATGTCGCTCCCCCGTGACGGGATGGGGGTAGTCGTCGCGTTTTGGAAGGCGTACTTCCGACCGTTCCAGAGATATTCCCTCTGGAACTTTTTAGTCATGGGACTGTTGAGGGCAAAGGGAGGATACTCGGCTCCAACGTGTGCTTCATGAGAGGGTAAAGGGAGGCAACTCGGCTCCAACGTGTCGTTCGTGATGCACGAGGTTTTACGGGTCCGAGCTCGCTCATCTCATCACGTGTTGATATTTGGTGAATGTGAGAGAAAAGGTGGAGACGGGAAAAGGTGGAGACGGGAAAAGGTGGAGATGGGAAAAGGTGGAGACGGGAAAAGGTGGAGACGGGAACAGGTGGAGACGGGAAAAGGTGGAAACGGGAAAAGGTGGAGACGGGTAAACCATCTAGTCGTCATTTAAAACCAGGATGAAATATGCATATCGAGATAAAATTGGTCCAATCAGGCTCTCAGCAAGATGGCTCACCCTGAGTGTTTGGTGGCATTTCCTGTATTCTCTGTGAGCGTCGATCAAAAGCGTACACAATGTACAGAGAAATGTCCTGAGTCTTCTTGACCTCTTTTCCACTGACCATACGGGGCGGGCCTACACAATTCATATCTTGCAAATATCTTACTAAATATTTCCACCTAATTTCATATACATATGGCGACTTAATTAAAAAGTGTGCTTCATTATCATTTTCATTGCAAAATGAACAGTTCATGTTAGAGTTATAACCTTTTCTCGACCGTAGGTTTATTTTCATGTGATTGCATCCTAAGCGGAAATGAATAAAAGCATCACGAAATTTCTTGATGTTTATGAAGGATAAATATTGTTCACTATCAAATGAAGCCTTAAAACTCCTATAAAAACAAATTTGTTGCTCGTACTAAGATTCGAACTCCATTCCTGTAAATAATAGTCCCGCGTTCTTGGTTTAAAACATCTTAGGAAATTCTTATAGTTTTGAGTGGGACAATTGTTCCAAATAAATGCAAAGCCAAGATTGGTCAAGCATCCTTTAATCAATTTAACCCAGTTCAAACTCTTCCGGTACGTTGGAAAAGGTTAGCATAAGGTAGGCTTGCTTATCAATTCTTCTGTCAGAAATGTTGCCTAGCCGAAACCAATATTTCACTGCATGTATCATAGTGGTAAAGAGCAAAGAATTCTAGCCCAGTTCGCCATAGCACATTCTGTTTAGGAGATTTCAGATCGATATTTAGATAGCGCTTGCAAGCAAACATATGTGCTTTTTCGACAGTGTGCCTTTTGGTCATTCCCCACAGCTGTGAGCCATACAGTAACGCCGGTAGAACCTGGGCATCAAACAGTCTAAAAACACTGTAGCGCTCTGAGAGTGTAGATTCCTCACAGTTTTTAGTAGGTGCGAATTTTTTGCTTTGCTCTGACTATTTGATTATGGGGAGGGAGGGAGGGAGGGAGGGGGGGGGGGGGAGGAAGGGAGGGAGGGAGGGAGGGAGAGAGAGAGAGAGAGAGAGAGAGAGAGAGAGAGAGAGAGAGAGAGAGAGAGAGAGAGAGAGAGTGAGAGAGAGAGCCTGATCATTATTCGGCCGACGACCCATTTGATGTTATCCTGTTTAGAAGCTTTAGAATAGTATAGCAACGAAAAAAATGTACAAGAGATACATTTACAAACGAGATTGCAAAACATAAAAGTAATGAAGAGTATTCATTACGCAGTTGATACCCTGCATGTCGGCTATCGATGACCATTTGCCGGTAGGCGAAATCTCTAGTTTACTAGACTGATCGATGACAGCATTTGCAAATTCTATGTACAGCTATTGAGATGTCTTTAGAAATGTTTTCAATGATGTATGCAGGTTTGATTGATTTTGTAAGCGTGACTGCAACATTAATTAGACAAACACATGAATCCTCTATCTCTGCAACATTTTCTCTGCTCGGTATTTAATAGAATAAAATACAAACATTGCGACATCCCTCGATTTTCGTATTTCGTGATCTGCGATTAAGTTGGACACGCAAGGGAACCAATTTTTGGACACATGTCTTCAAATATGCTTTTTCTTAGATCATAATATGCATGGCATTTAAGGGGAAATTGAGTTACAGCTTCATCCTCCTCACAAAATGGACAATGCAACTTTACGTCATTTTCAACCTTTGACCTTGCGTTTACTTTGAGGTTATTGCTACCCAATCGGAAGCGTACGAAACCAACCCTGAGTTTTCTTATGTTAATGTCACTGAATTAGCTTTCGCAATACAGTAGGAATTTGAATGAACGGTCGAGGGTAAATCTCTCACACACTCACACGCACGCACGCACGCACGCACGCACTCACGGACACACACACACACACACACACATATCACAGAAAGCGCGCGCGCGAGAGAGGGAGGGAGGGAGGGAGGGAGGGAGGGCGGGAGGGAGGGAGGGAGGGAGGGACGGACGGACGGACGGACGGACAGACAGACACTCAGACAGACAGACAGACAGACTGACAGACAGACAGACAGACAGAGACAGAGACAGACAGAGACAGAGAGAGACAGACAGGCAGAGACAGAGAGAGACACAGAGAGAGATAGAGTTAGAGAGAGAGAGAGAGAGACAGAGACAGAGACAGAGAGAGAGACAGAGAGAGACAGAGAGAGACAGACGGACGGACGGACTGACTGACGGACGGACGGACGGACAGACAGACAAAGAGAGACAGACAGACAGACAAAGAGAGACAGACAGACAAAGAGAGATAGAGAGCAAGTATCAAACAGAAGCAAAGAGCACTAGTCCTCCAAGAAGCAGTTGAACTCAGCTCGCCCATTACACCAGGAACCACAAATGCGTGTACTTTTCCCATTCGATAAGACTTCAACGCAGTAAATTCTTCATTACATCTGCATCCACGGGTAACGCAGGGCAGACAACTAGTGTTCCCACAGCGATCTCGCTCGTCTGCAGACTCACTTTCAAATTAGCTCACTCACGTCAGCTTGCGAAGGGTTCTGTTTGTTTTTTCTGACTTGAAGTCAACTTCTGTAGTTTTCACTTATCTGTGCGTGGAAAAACCAGCTTTCGAACTGCATTTTTGTTTTTTTAAAGCTTTCCAAAGACTTGCTGGTGGGAGTAGGGGAAGAAGGCAGGGCATTTCCTTAATTGCATTCTGCCTTGTTGGGCGCAGCAGTGTCAGAGGGAACTCATTGGGCTGGAAAGAGGACAGCCCCACTTCGTGGCCCCCTGTCACTTGGAGAGCGCAAAAAGCGATTTGGAAGCGCAGCTCTTTGTTCTCAGGAGCACACTTCCTGCGACTATAGGACGCCAGGGTTACGTGTAGGTGTCGCCATGCGGCAGTCGTCTGCAGCAAGAAAAAAGACTGGTCCAAAAATTTTCTCCATTGAGTGGAGTACAAGGCAGCAGTGGCGACGTTCAAGATTGCTTTTCACACTAACGTTGCAACGGCCTCACTTCTGACAGAGCCGGGGGGTGGGGGTGCGGGGGGGTTGGGGTACGGCGAATGGGGGTACAGGGAGTGGGAGTGGAGCGGAGGAGGTGCGGAGGCAAACGAGAAACTGTGACTCTCTTGTCTATTTTCTTCCTCCTGCTTTCTCTTGGGGCACTGACAGGAAAGTAATTGGCACCGCTGTGTCTTGCCCTGCCCACTTTCAATGCGCTCGCTGGAGTAGATTTTTCCGTCCCGGAGAGAGAGAGAGAGAGAGAGAGAGAGAGAGAGGGGGGGGGAGAGACAGATAGAGAGAGAGAGAGAGAGAGAGAGGAGAGAGAGACAGATAGAGAGAGAGAGAGAGAGAGAGAGAGAGAGAGAGAGAGAGATTTAGGGAGACGGCAGCTAAGTGTTCTGGGTTTGGACGAGACGCTGTCGTGGTTGTGGTGTGACCGTATTTCGCCCCGGTGGCCGACAAAAGATCGAAACATCGAAGATCGAACGACAGAAAGAGGAACGACAAAAGATCGACAAGACCAGATATCGACACGACATAATATCTTTAACAAAAAGATCGAATGCGACATAACATCTTGATACAAAAACATCGACGCGACAGAAGATGTACGCGATTAATGATCGATGCGACTGAAGCTCGAACTGTCCAAGTATACCGTAAACATAAGTTAAAACTAAATTTAGAGATCCTGGAAAAATTTTCTTTGTACAGTCTGAACAAACATCACTCGCACTCTACAAAAATACATCCGGGGGAAAAACATGAAACATGAACTCCAATTCGGGTACATGTAGTTTTTTTGCTACACTTTGTGGCGAAGACGTCACCAGACGCCGGAGGAAACAGGAGGCCCGAGATCAGCGCATCCAGCGGATGTCTGCGAATACAATGCCAGAACAAGAGGGCCCAGCTGCTTTGTGGACTACCTTGCCGGAATGGCGCACAAAGTGGCATTTTTTAAATCCATCTGGACTCTGAATGACTTTGAATCCATCTGGACTATGAATGACTTTGACTATGTGGTGAATTTTGCATGAATTTCAATGCTCCTTTTTATGTCCTTTAACTGCTTATTTTTTGCTGATTCTGATGTTGATTTTGAGTTTTATTTTGCTTTTGCGTTTTCGTTCTGGTGCGTATTATTGACTGAATATGAATAAATTTCCTATTTTGTTGTCAAAGTTTGTTAAGAGTGTTGATATGAGAGTATTTGCGTGCAGAATGATGATACCAAATAAAAACCCCTGGCGCTGAACCTCCAGGTTTTGGCATTAAAAAAACACACACAAAAAACAGGTCGGGTTCGAACCCGCAATCTCTCGAAAAAAGAGGGGGAAAAACCCCAGTAAGGTTCGAACCCGCAACCTCTCACGTGGTCAACAACGGGTGGGGTGGTTCTCTCTCTCTCTCTCTCTCTCTCTCTCTCTCTCTCTCTCTCTCTCTCTCTCTCTCTCTCTCTCTCTCTCTCTCGAATACCATACACACATAAAAAGAAGCTTCTTTGCGGATTCGAACCCGTACGCGAATCCTCTACAACCAAGCATGTCCCAGCGACAAAAAAAATATTCGACGCACTGCCGAGTGAGCTAATCCGTAAATTTGAAAGTATTGAATTGTAAAGCAGATATAAAATAATTTCCTGAAAATTCTCTCGGTTCGTATTTTGCACTGTAAATTGTAGACAAATGGATGATAGTTCATGAAATTTGAGTGGTCTTGTACATTTTAGGATACTCAAGGTCAATTTCTGCCAAGTTTAATATCGATTCACTGCCATTAGGCCACGCGAACAGAACTTGGTAGTGTAGGCCTACTCTATCGCACTGCCGCTGAGACGGAGTGGCTGTTCTAAGAGTCGGACCGGCCGCGCGGGTGGAGACACCAATTTTGACTGTAAAACGGTATTTTTTAAGCAAAGGCGATTTTCTTTCTGGGGAGGATCACGAAAACTATTTATGTAACTGGTGAGCGCTCGTACAGCATGGGAGAAACGCTGCTGGCGACGGGAGTGAAGGAAAAGGCGAAATATCGCCATTCCGTCAAGGGACATTTTAGGGGGGTGTTTTCGAGTTTACGACCTAAAAAAGTCACTTTTTTTCAAACCTCGATTCTGAAAATTTGACACATTCAATCGGATCTAACTTCCAGTAAGTGTGCAAAATGTCAAGGAAATCCGTCCAGTAGTTTTTGAGATATTAGCAGTTAAGTCGGGACAGACACACAGACAGACAGACAGACACACACACACACACACACACACACACACACACACACACACACACACAAACACACACACACACACACACACACACACACACACACACACACACACACACACACACACACACACACACACACACACACACACACACACACACATAGACAGATAAAGCTGTGAGGACCTCCAGTAAACCTGGAGGGATAAAAAGCAATTACACACACACACACACACACACACACACACACACACACACACACACACACACACACACACACACACACACACACACACACACACACATTAATCGTTGACATCTTATACATTCAATGCACTATTAGTCTTTCGATCTAATACATTTTCGATCTTCTGTGTTTCGCTCTTAATGTGGTAAATTTCGATCTTCTGTCTTTTGAGATTCGACATTATGTATTTTCGGTCTTTTGCCGTATTCGATCTTCTATCACTCGATCTTGTGTCGTATTCTATCTTTTATCGTTCGATATTCTGTCGTTCGATATTGTGTCGTCGTCGATCTTCTGTCTTTCGACCTATTGTCATGTACCCGTGCCATGCCGCCACAGCTGTTCATGTCCAAAGACTTCATTCGCACACGCACTCCATGGCTTGGCTAGTTCTCCCCCGCAGTGGTGTGCACGTGAGAAAAAGACAGGCATAATAATGACAATAACGACAACGACGATGACGATGACGATGACGATGATGATGATTAAGAAAATGATGATGTTGCATAATTTAAAATCTAACACTTTTGGATATACAGCAAAAGAATTAAGACGCCGTTTTTGGGGAAGTAGAGGAACTAATCGCATTCACTTTTCTAATCGTACCGCACCGTGGAGCATACGTTATGCATTGACGAATGGAAAAATTGAAGGACTAAAGGTCAACGCATTGTTTATACATTTCTTTGACGTGGCCCATCCAAACCCACTCAGACGGGACATCGGGGGGCATGGTCGCGCTGCCGAGATGCTGACCGCTGAATCCAAACCTCGTGGAGACTACGTTCCCGGGCCACGTGACCGGAAGACGCTTGGAGAGGTAAAGGTAATGGTAAAGGTGCTCTTTTGATTTTGCAACTTTTCTCACCCATTGATGGGTGCTGAAACCGTACACATTTACCCCCTAGTCGTCGGGCTACCTCTTTTTATCATTCCAAAATCATCTCAACTCTCTGGGAAGCATGCAACTAGGCTGCGGATGAACGAGCCACAGTTAGCTTTCACAATTGTTCCCCTCAGCCCTCACAGGTACCCGTTCTACTCCTGGATGTGGAGAAGCAATGTGAGTTAAGCACCTTGTTCAAGGATGCAACTCTAGAATTCGCGCAGCTTCGAACACCGCACCCACCATCCGCAAGCGACTGCAGGTCAAACTCTCTAATCACTCAGCCATCTCGCACATCTCGCACTGTCCGCGGCCATCGCCACGCCAACCCTTTCCTTCCTTCGTCACGGAGGCCATTCTGGCGGGGGGGGGGGGGGGGGGGAGGAGGAGTCGTCCCCGTCCATCGGACACACTGACACGCTACCTTGGAGACGAGGCAGTCTCCAGGCGTATGTGGGACAGGGCTTGCAGTCTCAAGTGTTCAAGAAAGTCCTTTCCCATTCCGCAACGCTGCCATGTCTCCATCGCCCCATGGGAAACGCAAGCTGGTGAGGTCGAGTGAGGGACTCGAACAGAGACGCAGGGGGAGTTTCTGACAGGAGTTACATTGTTGTGCCGTATTGAGCACTTCGTGAAAAAGGGAGGACGCAGGAAGCAGAAAATAATGAAGAGGAGATGCACGAAAGGAAGCAAAGAGGATGAAGAAGACATCGACAGGGATTGGGGGTCAAGGGAAGGCTTGGGAATAGTGAGGCGTAGAAAGTGGAAGAGAGAGGAGAGGGGGGGGGGAGGGGAAGGGGAGATGAGGTGGGGGAGGGAGGAGGGGGGAGGTGGGGAGGGTGGGAGGGGGGAGAGAGGAGGGAGGAGGGGCAGGGGGGAGTGGGGAGGGAGGAGGGGGGGCTGGCACAAGAAGGGTACTTGGACAAAAAAAAGAAGAGAGGAAAAACCCCAGCAAGAAATAAATGAGCGGGTACGAGAGATAAACAAGTGTGTGTGTGTGTGTGTGTGTGTGTGTGTGTGTGTGTGTGTGTGTGTGTGTGTGTGTGTGTGTGTGTGTTTCCACGCTTGGGAAGATAGGGCTGTGGCCAAGAGATGGATGGATCTGAGCACTTCCACAAAGCCTTTGTGCTATCCTCACTGCAGCTTTGATCACGGTGTGGGTACGCTTGGGCTTAGTAATTTTGTCTTTCCAACTAAAAGAGGTGCACAAGGTGTTGTAGACTGCACACTCATTTCAGAAATCTTATTTAGTGTGGTACACACCCACAAACGACATCAAGACTGCTAACTAATTCAGTCTAGCCCTGTCCAATCCAGTCCCGTCCAGTCCTGTTTACTCTAGCCCAGTCCTATCCAGTCAGGTCCGGGTCAGTCCTATCCAGTCAGGTCCGGGTCAGTTCTGTCCAGTCAGGTCCGGTTACTCCTATCCAGTCAGGTCCGGTCAGTCTTATGCAGTCAGGTCCGGTAGTCCTATCCAGTCAGGTCAGTCCTATCCTGTCAGGTCCGGGTCAGTTCTGTCCAGTCAGGTTCGGGTCAGTTCTGTCCAGTACATTCCACTCCAGTCCGATACAGTCCAGGTCGACCAATATGCATTTGGAAAAGACCGTTAAAGGTTTCCGTGTTTCGGGCTTTCGTGTCAGGTTTCGTAAGATCCATTTATTAACGAATCCCGCCTCGGGCTGAGCAGTTAACGAGTTCCCGGGTGCAAGGCCTTGAGGACAAATCGCATTCCTTGCAAAACCAGAGCAGGCCTAACAGAAAGTTCTCCGCCCACACCGCTCCAGATGCCAGCCACTGACAGGCAGTCAGCACTGAAAGAACTGTTCGACCCCTTGATTGGTAACTCCGCCGTCCACGTAGATCTTCATCGAAATGGAATTGCAAGGCCTGACGGTCATCAAAACGCATTATCTTTAAACAAACAGAAGTCGAAAAATAGTTACAGGGAAACGGGGAAAAGAAGCGTGTCTATTGAGTTATGCAGCATGACCACGTCAGTGATTGGACAGGCGTTATCACGAATTCAGAGCTGGAAGTTTCGTAAGACTGCAGTGCTTTGCAGGCGTCATTACTTTTTTTTTTACTGAAAAACCTCATTGCCTCAGCGTTCGTATGTTTGTCACGTCATGCGCATGCTCAAATTGGTTTCATCCACAGGGCGCACATTCAGCAGTGACTGAAATATTTGCCATGCCAGCTGCTTCCAGCATCTCAAATGACCCCAGTGACCCCATTCACATGATACGAAACACTCCGTCTTCTGAGTCCCTCTTGGCAGAGGACAGGTTGAGGGCAAATATGACAAACGAGGAATTTTACCCAGCACACCCACTGCCTAGTCAGGCCGTGCTTTCCGGCACAGAGGGAAATGTTTTCACACAGGGACTGGAAGGAAACTGCGCTGGGATGGAGCTTGAATCGAGTGCTGTGGAGTAAAGACACGCAAGCATACAGGTTGTCCTCAGGGTGCGTCTGTTCCCGACTTGGTCGTCTGGCTTCGCACTAGAAACAGAAAATGCCCAATTGTGACCAGCCACCACAAAAGCAGACCTTAATCGATTTTAGAGGGTTTAGAATGTATTTTTGTATCGTGTCAATCTGTGTCTGATTGATTTGATATCAGGATGAACAGTGTGCGACCAGAGAAGTTACGCTCATTTGTAGATAGGTGGCGTACCCCTCTGATATATTCCTACAGACACTGCGTCATCGAGATAAGGCAATAAACACTTGGATGTTCACTATTATGATGTCGTTTTCAGGCAAATTATTCCAGGACATGCAAATATGGAGTCCCTGGAGTTCAATTCTACAAAAAAGGTCAATGGCTCGGAGTGACACCCATCACGTGTTTCTGCATGAAGCGCCAAATCGCTCTTTGCGAGTTAGAACTGGTTTTGTGCTGGCGGTTCGTATTAGTAATAAAACCGAAAATCCTCCTTTTTTCCCCCCAGCACAGAGGGCGTACAACAAAACGTGGTCTTCGTATGAAACGCCCGGCTATGTTCTTCCCGTCTGCTGTTTGCACCCACGCTCTTGTTACTCGGACCGATACTGTACAAGAGATGAAAACCTTCAGGGCCTTTGGGTTGGCAGTGGTAGTTCTGGTGCGGGAGAAACGCGGGAAAAGAGTGCGGTGAGTGGATCTTGGCAAATCAGAACAGAATTTGCACCCAGAAGCTTGAAGGAAGATATCACTGGTTTGTATGTACAGAATCTTGCTTGTCCTGACTATGGAAGGGTTATATCTTCTGCGTTGACAACATGAACTATGGCAGGTGTTTTCATTCATCACCAGCTCAGCTAGACAATGTGGATAATGCCATCCTGGAGTCCAACATGTTTCGAATTCCATACACACACATGTACGTACGCACGCACACGCTCGTGCGCGCACACACACACACACACACACAGGCACGTTCCTGTGAATGAATTGTTTTAAACGACTCAGCCTCCAGTGAAAGCGACGGCTATTTCCGGAGTGTCCACAATGGGCCGCGCACCATATCTTTGTTGTTGCAGTTGCTGTTGGTAGCTGTCGTTATTATTGTCGCAGTTGTTGCAGTTGCTGTTGTAGTTGTCGTTTTTCTTGTCATTGTTGTTGTTGTTGTTGCAATTGCTGTTGCAGTTGTCGTATTTGTTGTCATTGTTGTTGTTGTTGTTGTTGTTGCAATTGCTGTTGTAGTTGTCGTATTTGTTGTCATTGTTGTTGTTGCAATTGCTGTTGTAGTTGTCGTTTTTGTTGTCGGTGTTGTAGGCATGACACCCCGTGCCCCATGTCGATGACCCAAGTCTTCTTTGGGGGGGTGAGGTGCTGGGAATGTTTTGTTATCCAGAAGAAGGCGATAAAAACAACAACAACGGGACACGTAGCAATAGAGCATAGAGCACTTTTGGCGGGAAGTCCTGATTGTCTGTTCATTATTGTAAACATGATGGAGAGTTGGGGAAGCTCCTTTTCAGTTCAGTTCAGTTCTGTCTCTTAACCCTGAGATGCGTTGTTGAGGCAACACTGATGACTTTCGGACAATCTTCCTCCATCGATCTCAATCCTCTGTGGCTCGCTGTGAGTCAGCAAAGGTCAAGCATGTTCACTCTTTGATGCTGTCTTCCCACCTCTTTCTCTGCCTGCCTCTCCTTCTCCCACATGGTACGATACCTTGCAGGATGGTCTTGGCCAGTCCACTGCCTCTTGACACGTGACCGTACCACTTCAGCTTTCTGCTTTTCACGATTGAGAGCAGGTCTTCGTACTGTCCAAACGCTCTCCTGATCCTGTTGGTTGCTGACTTCCTCATTCGTGACATGGTCTTTATATGAGATCTTCAGAATCTTGCGGTAGCATCTTATTTCCAGGGCTTGTATCCGTCTCTGTAGTTCAGATGTGAGTAAGCTTCTTTTAGAACGATTGTACCTTTTTTGGGTACGTCGTATACGTTGAACCAACACTCTCTGTTACACAGAGGAGAAGGTGCATCATAGATGTTCATCTTATATATTCATACTCATTTACGCGCACACAGGTTACAACACGTAGTAACGACACAGAGTGGCCGCCGATTGGAAAATAGCAAGAAAAAAATCCACAGCACTGCGCCGCGCACATAATCAAACGCCAAAGCTTGCTCGCCTACATCCGCCTGTCAAAAGGACAGGATTTCCAATAGGCGAGTACAGGTCTCTTCATGGTGCGACTGCGCTCCTCCTTACTTTCCCCTCACTCTTGCAGCAACCACTCACTGCACATGAGCCAAGGCGGACGGCTGAAGACGGAAAGGTCAGAGAAAGGGCACCGTGCGCTGTTGGTGTCCCACGCTTCGTCGTCAGCAAAGGAGGAGCAAGCAGAAATGAAGGCATCCACGTCAAAAAGCAGCAGCGGAATTGACATCTTGCAACTGGAAAGGGGACGGACGCCCCTGACGGATTCTTGTGAAGGGGACAGAATTCAATCCCCCACACACTTCATGATTCTCGTCATCAAGTTTCCTTTTCTTAGCACGGTTGGCGTGCAAAGCAGACTGATACATGGGTGAGAAGTCGCTATATAAATTTGCGCCTTTACCTTTTACTTTTAACCTCAAACATCATGCATTCGTAGGTTGCACTATGCACTGCTCACCAGCAAACCAAGCACTATCTTCTTTCCACCCTCATCCCCCCATCTCCACCCCCCAACCTCCAAGTCTAATCCAATACAGATATAATTTTGAAGTTTCGTTGTCACCTCCACGTCAACACTGTGAAGTGTGGACCGTCCACTGTTTAAAAGACTTCTACATGACAAAATTCCAAGTCAACTCCACCGTTCCTCTATGTGACAAAATTCCAAGTCAAGTCCATCGTTCTTTTCCATGTCAAAATGTCATGTCAAATCCATCGTTCTTCTCCATGACAAAATGGCATGTCAAATCCATCATACTTGTACGTGACAAAATTCCACGTCTATTCCATTGACCTTACACTCAAGGGCTGGATACTGGGAGTGCTGAGGGGTGCTGGCCATTCTACTCAAAGGGCGTGCTTCTACAGGCGAGAGAAACTGTATAGATAAAAGATCGATAGACCGTAAGGCAAACACCCTGATTCCTATCCTAGCCACGTCGTGCGTCTTGCTGTCGAGAGACCACGTGTTGTCGCTACAGCTGAGAAGCATCTGGAGGAAAATCGCAACGTCGCTTGTCTTACGCTTTGACGTTACATCTTTTTTTCTTCATGTGGACCATTCTCTGTTCAAACTTCAAGATTTCTACAAATTGACGTATTGCAATTGAGAGAAAACCGACGACAACTCAAAAGCTACTTGGGATAACCATAACATGGCCTAGAAATGTTTGTCTTCGGTATTCTTCTTCAAGACTGTGATCACTCAAAATGTCGATACCTGTACTGCTCCTTGCTGCACCGATAACTGTACTGCTCCTTGCTGCACCGATACCTGTTCTGCTCCTTGCTGCACCGATACCTGTACTGCTCCTTGCTGCACCGATACCTGTACTGCTCCTTGCTGCACCGATCCCTGCACTGCTCCTTGCTGCACCGATACCTGTACTGCTCCTTGCTGCACCGATACCTGCACTGCTCCTTGCTGCACTGCTCCTTGCTGCACAGATACCTGCACTGCTCCTTGCTGCACCGATACCTGCACTGCTCCTTGCTGCACCGATACCTGTACTGCTCCTTGCTGCACTGATACCTGTACTGCTCCTTGCTGCACCGATACTTGCACTGCTCCTTGCTGCACCGATACTTGCACTGCTCCTTCCTGCACCGATACCTGCACTGCTCCTTGCTGCACCAAAACCTGTACTGCTCCTTGCTGCACCGATACCTGTACTGCTCCTTGCTGCACCGATACCTGCACTGCTCCTTGCTGCACCGATACCTGTACTGCTCCTTGCTGCACCGATACCTGTACTGCTCCTTGCTGCACAGATACCTGTACTGCTCCTTGCTGCACCGATACCTGAACTGATCCTTGCTGCACCTTGCTGCACCGATACCTGTACTGCTCCTTGCTGCACCGATACCTGCACTGCTCCTTGCTGCACCGATTCCTGCACTGCTCCTTGCTGCACCGATACCCGCACTGCTCCTTGCTGCACCGATACCTGCACTGCTCCTTGCTGCACCGATTCCGTACTCTCGGCTTGAGAGAGCGGCAACATAGATTGACGTTCTGACTACTAACCACGTGATCAGGAGCATAACGTCGCGAGCTCTCTATGGTGCAGAAAATTACTTCCACACATACATGCATTCACACACGCACGTACGCACGCACCCTCACGCACGCACACACACGTACACACATACACACACCACGCACACACACATATGCAAGCACTAATGCACAACATGCACATGCACACACGTTCACACCCACACATACACACACGCAAAACACACACACACACACACACACACACACACACACACACACACACACACATCCACTTGCCCATATACTTTGGAGTGGTACGCATCACTTCATTACTATGCATTTCCCTCTAATAAATGTTTTTAAAGAGCTACGCAAACTCAAAGCCCTCTGACTCTTTGACGACAAAATCTCGAGAATGACAGACGGGAAACCGAACGCGTTCAAAAGTGTTGCGCGGTTTCTTCATTCAAACTGCTTCCGACGATCAAGAGCAAGACGACTAGCTGCGCACTGAAGACGAGGATGCTACTGAACGTACCCTTAACGATTGTTCTGTTTGCTAGGTGACCTTTAAAAACTGTTAGCTTTGCTGAGAGATGTGCTCCATTAAAGCTTCCCTGGTCCCCTGTTGCTTCACAGGGAAAGGCCAGTCACTGAGGGCAGTCTAACTCGGGAGACAATTTCTCCTTGCAAAAGTGCGCTGGTATCACGTGGACTCGGTGTGACGTACATTGAGTGGAGTGGGCTTTCTGAATCAGCCTTCAGGAACCGTAGCTCACACTGAGGGTTGGCATTGTCTGCATGAGTCATCAATGCAAAAAAAAGAAAGAAAAGAAAGAAAGTTGTATACAATATTCAAGGGACGAGGACTAAATCCGGGATCTTGCCCGGAGGTAAATCAAAGGGCGCGTTTCTTAGGCCCAAAATCTCGCGAGAATCGAGAGGACTAGGCGTTGCCTACGTTTCTCGCTCATAAGGACGCACTCCCCGTGAAGGCGGGAGGCCGAGGTAGCTCCAGAGCTCCCTCGATGCTTCCCGCTTCAGAGACCCGGATGAGCCAAAATGGAGGAGACAGCGCGAGTTGGACTGGTGTTCGGAGATAACAGTGCCTGTTATGTGCTTCTCAGGGTTCGAGAATGGAAAAGTGTACGTACACGAAGTATTTGCTGTTCGAGTGTTCATTTGTATCTTTTGAGGAGTAGGTGTATAGGTTATTTCTGGACTTACACTGCCGAAAATTTGTTTATCGCTTGCAAACACGCAACACCGTACACGTACGCTCTATAAATTATGTCCCTTGAATTTATGAAATGAATCGAGCATAATATTTGCGACAAAACTGTCTACACTTGAACCCTGGTTGCTCTTGTTTTCGTTGAAAAAGTTCCCGTGCCATTCGATATGACACCATGGTGTGTTCTATAAAGTGAAAAACTGATGTGATATCTGTATCGTCAGTTATTTTGTCTATTGGCAACTTCTTCACCGACTCTGGTGCCAGGACGCAGCCATGTTCTTCCGCCTTGCCAGATGATGATTGGCCGTTTTTTTAGCTGTAGGAGAGTCTCGCTCGCCCTCGACTAACCATCGAGTGAGAATCTTGAGATTTTGGGCCTAAGAAACGCACCCAAATGCTACCTGATCCGTGACAAGTGACATTAAATCGATATCGCCCAAAAAACACAAGTTAAGTGTCTGTCTGATCTGATTTTCTTCGACAACGAGTTGAAACTATTTATTGATTTTGGAACCATTTTTATAGAGAGTTTCGAAGATAATTACAGCATAAAAAGTGGTTCAACTCAGTTTTAGAGCAGCGCTCACATTTCCGTGTAGTTTGAAAAGCATCGAATCTGCGTGGGTTGAATGGAAGAATTTAATCTCTGACAGCATCGAAACTGGTGCATACAAAGTAATAATGAAATCGCGATGTTCTGGGCTTAATCTGCCCACACACATTTCATCTTTTGCAAATCGTACGTTGCCCCCTGTTTCTGGGGACTTCACACTCACCTCCTCTGTCAGCTTCAATGACCGTTTTCTCGAAACGACAGATTTACAGGAAGTCCACTACAGTCTGCAATGACTTCATTTTGAATGATCCGATTTCTATCATTCTTTCATTAATGTAAATCTCTCTTGTTATTTTTTCATTACACTAATAATTATACATTATATATTTCCGATTATAGAATTTATCTTTTGCTGAAACAAGTGTCAAATGAATTTGAATCTCTCCGGCGTAATTTGCGTCAGTTATAAAAGCACCAATGTTGCAGGCCGTGTTGAGAGAATGAGTGTAAAATTAGAGAAAGCAAATAATTCTGAAGAGAATACTTGGGTTTAGTTCATTTTGTCCATGATCACGTCAAGGCAGGTCTCCTTAAGAACGCTCGAAAGTCTTCATTGTCGGAGCAAGGACCAGACGTAGTTTACACCAGCAACGTGAAGAACAAGTCTTCCGTGAAGCACTTCTGTTACTGCGCAGTTGGCGGTGGAATGTAGAAAAAGATGAAAAAAGAATAATATT
Source organism: Theodoxus fluviatilis (assembly GCA_034096865.1). Lineage (NCBI taxonomy): Eukaryota > Metazoa > Mollusca > Gastropoda > Cycloneritida > Neritidae > Theodoxus > Theodoxus fluviatilis. The sequence continues at coordinate 30,690 of JAWQFJ010022688.1, read as the reverse complement.
CATGTCGTCTGGAACAGTTTTTGGAGAGAATGTTTTATACACAGACACGATCCGGCTCCCTGTAGCTTGAAATTTGAATCAAAATGGACTCCTGGGAACATTGATTGTCACAGCAACAATAATAAAATATAATTATCTGACCATTTCCATTGTGTAATAAGACTATTATTGCTACCGTCATTGCTACGCTCTGACAATCATTTGACAAGACATTGGCAGTAAAGGCTAAGGATTCCATGATTAATGGCATTGAACAAGCTGTTAGTGTTACGAGATTAAGCTTGTTACATCAAATTTTCTCTTTAAATGTGTTGTATATATCTTCGGATTTTAAAATGTGATTGTCGGAAATGCTTTAATGGAGTCGCGAGGGATTGTAAACATCTTTTCTTCTCTTCCTATTTGTAAATTTTCACTGTTGAGGAGAATTCCTAACAACTCTCAGCACTTCTGACTAGCGTCCCGATATGGACTTCACATGGACGGTGTCCAGACAGGTGTACAGACAGGTGTACAGGCAGGTGTACAGACAGGTGTACAGACAGGTGTACAGACAGGTGTCCAGGAGACGGACCAGTAGGGAGCACAAGGCCTCGGTCAGAAAGGGGAAACAAAACTCTGTGTAGAAGAGCGAGGGAGACTGCCAGCTGTTGGCAAAAGGGGATGGGGGATGGGGTTGGGATGGGGTTGGGATGGGGTTGGAATGGGGTTGGGCTGGGGGAAGTGTATGCCGAGGTCTCAAGACGCATTTGCTGATGCGCGTCCTTTGTGGCCAAGTCAGAGAACTGAAAGGTGAATGTGGTTTTTTGTACCGGTATGAATTGTCTGGGTCTCAAGCTGCTTCACACATTACAAAGCTGCTGACACAGAAGCCGAAGAGTGCTGAAACAGTGCCACGTGTTGTGGCACTCACACCAGACTGGCAGACAGCGCTTTCATGGAGGCGTTTGGGTTGCAGGAAGAACGTGCGTGGCCGTCCCCTGTCGCACTGCTTCTACGGATCCAAGCGGCACCGTGACTGCAAGTGTTGGCTGAAAAGGAGAGATGTATATCAATGATCGCTGTCTGTCCTTATCCGGCATTTCTAACTCCAGTCGCATGGCCATATCAGGGAGCTACAGTCATATAATGTATAATGATTGAAACAGTAAAACCCGGGATGTAGTAACACATGTATGTGAGGGTCGCTTTAGAAAACCGGTGCATTTATTTCTCATGTTTGAGTGGTCTTTGCAGGATAAAACAATTCTTCTTCAGCAAGAATTACATGTCCTTTGCGAGAAGGCAGTTTTTCATATGCATGCATGCTATCTAATTGTAGAGCGCTTTTCATAAACATGGATGAGGATGACTGAAAGTTTACGTTGTTGTTCTGATTCCCTGGCAAAAGCAAGGCTGGCAACAGTCTATCCTTGTGTTCGGTGTACTGGTCACCTGACAGTATTTTCATTTGGAACAAACGGTCAAGTTGAATGATTGCACGAGATTGTTTGCGCCCTGCCACTTCGTTTGTTCCTTGTCTCACTCCACAACTTCTTTCCCCACTCCAATCCCCACGTCTTCCACTCTTCCCCCCGTGCAGTGGCGTTACGAGTCTGCAGGGAGTGACGTCCCTCGTTCCATTCGTCCTCCAACTCAAGAAGAGCCTACGTGGCGCACTCTACCGCCTTTCCGCCATCTTGGCTGCCAGAGCGACCAGAAACCCCTCGCCCCGTCGTCCCTGTCTCCTGGGAGACGCGAACCCGGATGGAAGCAGGGGATTGATGAGGAGATTACATCGGAAGGGACGCTGGGGAGAACGAAGACGGAATCTTCTGGACTGAAGCCCCAATCCTCAAATGGGAAAGGCAAATTTGTGGTCGTAAGACGATTAAGGCCATGCAGCGAAATGCGTCGCTTTATGTGATGGATGCCGCGATCAGATTGGGGCCTGCTGTCTTCTGAATGTCTCACAGAGCAGATTTGAAGCTGAATGGCGATAACGAATGCTTTCCTGCTCACGAACTGTTTCTGAGAGACGCCTGAATGGGTTTAATAACTGCGTCATAAGTATGTTCTATACACTCATGGCTACACCACATCACATCCACTTTGATATACACGACTGCCAGAATAGTACGGCTTCTCGTCTCGAACAATTCGTTGGTCTCTTCCATGTTCAGAGGCACCGAGCTTTGGAAAGGGTGTCATATGATGCATTTTGACACCTAATGCATACATGCATACAGTACAGTTAAACACCACACCTGATATTGAAGAAAATCAAACGGGACCCAACCAAGCATCGAAACAGACACCTACGCCTGTCTGTCAAATCACCAATCAGGCCTACAATCAACTTCACAAAGCTTCTTTGTTTAATGCAAATAGGAATAATTGTGAAACTTCGAACATCACACGTTTAATGGCGGTCCAGCGATTAAAATGCTCAGACCTCCATTACCCGAAGTCGGCAGCACCTGGCATTGCATGGCCAGCTATGCTCATCAGAGCTCTGTGGTCTGCACGCCATTGCCAGATCTATGTAATAAGATGCTTTTCATTCATGGTATTTCGTTAGAACTCCGAGCTATATGGCCAGAACTGTGGCCAGAACCACCAAATGGTGGTGTCCAAACGGAGGACAAAGGTGCCAACGAGAGGGGCGGCGTGCTGGTCAGACGCCTATTAAAAGCGACGGATCTCCAGACCGGAAGTCCAGCCCCGCTGGCTCAGCAAAGAACGCCGGGGTCAGACGTCGTTTTCCCAAGAGTCGATTTCGACTTCCGGTGTCTGTGTTCCTGCCTTCCGGCCGCTCGCCCACGCACTGTTTCAGAAAGACCGACTGCTCCATCTCCTGTAGAGGCAGTGTCCAAGTGTCTACGCCATGAAGAGACAATGTCCACGCCATGTAGCGACAGTGTCCATGCATGTAGAGGCAGTGTCCACGTGTCGACGCACTGAGAAGTGTCCACTCTCTGAAAAAACAGTGTAATAGTCTCTATGTCCTGTAGATGCAGTGTACAAGTGTTCGTGCCCTGTAGATGCAGTGTACAAGTGTTCGTGCCCTGTAGATGCAGTGTACAAGTGTTCGTGCCCTGTAGATGCAGTGTACAAGTGTTCGTGCCCTGTAGATGCAGTGCACAAGTGTTCGTGCCCTGTAGAGGCAGTGTACAAGTGTTCGTGCCCTGTAGAGGCAGTGTACGAGTGT
>JAWQFJ010022688.1:0-22500 GCA_034096865.1 Theodoxus fluviatilis | reverse complement strand
CGGCAGCTATTACAAGTGTGGCAGCTATTGCAAGTGTGGCAGCTATTGCATGTGTGGCAGCTATTGTAAGTGTGGCAGCTATTGTAAGTGTGGCAGCTATTGCAAGTGTGGCAGCTATTGTAAGTGTGGCAGCTATTACAAGTGTGGCAGCTATTACAAGTGTGGCAGCTATTGCAAGTGTGGCAGCTATTGCAAGTGTGGCAGCTATTGTAAGTGTGGCAGCTATTGTAAGTGTGGCAGCTATTGTAAGTGTGGCAGCTATTATAAGTGTGGCAGCTATTGCAAGTGTGGCAGCTATTGCAAGTGTGGCAGCTATTACAAGTGTGGCAGCTATTGCAAGTGTGGCAGCTATTGCAAGTGTGGCAGCTATTGTAAGTGTGGCAGCTATTGTAAGTGTGGCAGCTATTACAAGTGTGGCAGCTATTACAAGTGTGGCAGCTATTACAAGTGTGGCAGCTATTGCAAGTGTGGCAGCTATTGCAAGTGTGGCAGCTATTGCAAGTGTGGCAGCTATTGTAAGTGTGGCAGCTATTGTAAGTGTGGCAGCTATTGCAAGTGTGGCAGCTATTGTAAGTGTGGCATCTATTGCAAGTGTGGCAGCTATTGTAAGTGTGGCAGCTATTACAAGTGTGGTATGATGATATCTACTTCGCATTTGCCGACCAAGAGTGTGCCTCAAATGCCATGCTACTGTCACCTGGACAGAGGCAAGTGGCTAACGGTGTTCTCATCAGCTGGAAGCTCGTCTCCATGCTAGACTTGGAAGATCTTTCCTCCAGCCCCAAGCCCAGGGTGCTGGTCAGCGGCTGTTGACCGTTCCGCCTACGCTCCAGCGGTCAATAGCTGCCTTCCATACACTGTCCACTCCCACGCACTCCTCCTGCGCTGTTTGGGTTCCTCGAAGGCCACGGCCGCCATTGAACTGCCCGTATGTAAGCACGGCTGTCTGCACTTTAAAAGCATTGCAGTTCGGTCTTTCCCCGTCACCATGACAACCGCATGCTGGATGAAGCAACCACACTCATAGATTGATGTTCTCTTGCCGTTTGTTGTAGCCATACGATACGACTGTTTTGTACAGTATAGAAGTTATCCGCTTGCTTTTATACAACACAGAGCTTTGCAGTTTGATACACATGACTAGAAATGCGTGGCTTTGAACTGCTGTCGAAAGGATTACATGGTCGTGGTGAAGGACTTTTAAACTGGATTGTCCGAAGCATGATACATTCTCATGTAAAAAGCAACAAAATGTAATGTATGGGATTGTCTTTTGTATGGTATTGTGTTTATTGTATTGTGCAATATGCTTAGTTTCTAGGAAGGACTTGGAGTCCTATTTCGATATGTAATGGGTCTTCTTCAGTCGTGGCTGACCATGAATCTGGACCATGGGCACGCTTGGAAGGCGTAAATTTAATAATGACTGCATCCTTACTCGAATGAGGCTGTCGTTGTCACAGCCTTTGTCACAGTCTATGTCAGTCCCCTCACAGCCTTTGTTACAGCCCTTATTACAGCCCTTGTCACAGCCCTTGTCACATATCTTGTTACAGCAGTTGTCACAACAGTTATCATAACCTTTTCAGTCACAACAGTTGTCACAACCCTTGTCACAGTCCCCTCACAACTCTTATCACAGTCCCCTCACAACTCTTGTCACAGTCCCCTCACTACCCTTGTCACAGCTGTTGTCACAGCCCTTGTCAAATTCCTCGTCACAGCCATTGTCACAGCTCTTATCACAGCTTTTGTCACAGCCCTCATCACAACCGTTGTCGCAGCCCTATTCACAACCTTTGTCACAGTCCTTTTACAGACAAGATCTGGGCTGCCCTGACCGGATCTCCTCTGCTTCTAAGCCCCCCGTCACCCTCCCTTGCACCGCTCTGGAGCTCTGTTCCATCTGGAGCTCTCTGTTCCATCTGGAGCTTCCTGTTCCATCTGAAGTTATCTGATCCATTTGGAGCTCTGTTTCATCGGGAGCTCTCTTTCCCATCTGGAGCTTCCTGTTCCATCTGGAGCACTCTGGTCTATCTGGAGCTCTCTGTTCCATCAGGAGTTCCCTATTCCATCTGGAGTTACGTGTTCCATCTGGAGCTCAATGTTCCATCTGGAGATCATTATTCCATCTGGAGCTTCCTGTTCTATCTGAAGCTTCCTGTTCCATCTGGAGCACCTTGGTCTATCTGGAGTTCTCCGTTCCATCTAGAGCTCCCTGCCCCATATGGAGTTCTCCGTTCCATTTAGAGCTCCCTGTCCCAGATGGAGTTCTCCGTTCCATATAGAGATCCCTGTTCTAGCTAGAGTTCTCCGTTCCATCTAGAGCTCCCTGTCCCATATGGAGTTCTCCGTTCCATCTAGAGCTTCCTGTTCCATCTGGAGTTCTCCGTTCCATCTAGAGCTCCCTGTCTCAACTGAGTTTCTTCTTTCCATCTAGAGCTCCATGTCCCAACTGGAGTTCTCCGTTCCATCTAGAGCTCCCTGTCCCAACTGGAGTTCTCCGTTCCATCTCGAGCTCCTTGTCCCAACTGGAGTTCTCCGTTCCATCTAGAGCTCCTTGTCCCATCTGGAGTTCTCCGTTCAATCAGGAGCTGTGCCTGGCAACGTCTTTCTGGCTCTGCACGCCGATACCAAACGTCTTCAGGTCCCGCTTATCACACGTCCTTGTGACGTGGTTGGTGGTCTGCTGCCAGCTGACGGTTTCTCTACTCTTAAGAACGCGACCGTTCTACCTCCCCCGCCCCCCACCCCCCTCCCCCTTGGAAAATGCAAATCCTTCATAGGCAGCAAAGTTTGCGCTGCCTGAGCACTGTGCACATGCTGGGATGTCCGCTTGAGAGAATACATCTGAGTAGAGGCCTCTGTCTTTCAATGGATTCTGATAGGGCCTTACATACATCGCAAGTGGATGTGTCGAGTTTGTTTTCTTGTCTGGCGTAAGCGGTCCAGGATTCGCTACCATGCAGCCAACCCTTATTCCACTCTTGTCAAAATGTCAACTCTAAGCTTTCGTCCCTTTAACGCCCTCACGCCAGGGAGTCATCTGGTGTGGTCTGGTTCCTTTTCAGGAGAAACATATGGGCACCGTCTTTCTTCCTTGCTACATGTGGGGGAGATTGCGTGTGTGGGCCAGACGTCATGAATATTCATGCTCACCTTCGCTTCCTGAATGAAGCGCGAAATGGAGCGGTGACATCCAAGGGTACCCGTATGGTACATCGATTCTTGGAAAAACATGCGAGGATGGAACATCTTAGGCTGTTTGTTTGGAATGATGACGCAGTACTGTTATTCTCGTCTCCCATAACATGAGATAAGATTAGAACAAAGTAAAATATAGTATTCGGAAGTTCTTTTTCAAATAGAAGCATCTCGTGATGAGGCCTTGCACGCAACTGCACTCGACTGATTCACTGCAACTGTCTAGGTCGTCGGTTGAAATATTTCTTAGTCCAACTTTTTAAAAAAATTGTCAAAGAATCTTGTATCACACAACCAAGCACCAACTGCGTCATAGACTTAAAAAACAGCTGCGTCTTCTCTTCATTTATTGTCTGTCTGTGGAAGTTCTCTCATCATTTACAAAAAGCTACTGAACTAGGGTGAACTTTATGGACAGCCATTTATCCATATTCCCCACTCTCCCTCTCTGTCTCTGTCTCTCTGTCTCTGTCTCTCTGTCTCTGTCTCTCTGTCTCTGTCTCTCTCTCTGTCTCTCTCTCTGTCTCTCTCTCTGTCTCTGTCTCTCTGTCTCTGTCTGCCTCTGTGTCTCTGTCTCTGTGTCTCTGTCTCTGTGTCTCTGTCTCTGTGTCTCTGTCTCTCTGTCTCTGTCTCTCTCTTTCTCTCTTTGTCTCTCTCTCTCTTTGTCTCTCTCTCTTTGTCTCTCTCTCTTTGTCTCTCTCTCTCTGTGTCTCTCTCTCTCTCTCTCTCTCTCTCTCTCTCTCTCTCTCTCTCAATCTCTCTCTCTCTCTCTCGCTTTGTCTCTCTCTCTCTCTCTCTCTCTCTCTCTCTCTCTCTCTCTCTCCTTCCTTTGTCATAACTTTTAACCCTCTCTCAAACCCCCTTTCCCTTTCTGGGCCCGTATTCACAACGGCGATTTATCTTTTTAACACTCGATTTATCCCCTAGCCCCGCGTTATCTTGATCGGTTAGATAAGGTACGCTCGTCAGAGGATCCTAGGTTGCGCTTTGCTATATATACTGGTTTCCAGCCAAGGGAGAGTGGAACAGGCAGTTGGAAGCGTCTGAGATTAGAGATAAATCGGAGTTAAAATAAATCGCCGATAAATTGCCGTTGTGAATACGGGCCCTGGTGTCTGAAGTTGTCGGTTTTGATATAAATTATGTGGCAAGGAAGGAAAACACCGTGAAATGTTGACTTTGGGTAAGCATGTGGGCATGGAAAGAATTTCTTTTGCTTAGTTGGAAAGTCAATCGTTTTGCACTTTCGTTCCTTCTTGTGTGTGTGTGTGTGTGTGTATGTGTGTGTGTGTGTGTGTGTGTGTGTGTGTGTGCGCGCGCGTGCGTGCGTGCGTGCGTGCATGCGTGTGTGTGTGTGAGTGTGTGTGTGTGTGAGTGAGTGTGTGTGTGTGTGTGTGTGTGTGTGTGTGTGTGTATGTGTGTGTGTGTGTGTGTGTGAGTGTGTGTGTGTGTGTGTGTGTGTGCGTGCGTGCGTGCTTGCGCGCGTGTGTGTGTGTGTGAGTGTGTGTGTGTGTGTGTGTGTGTGCTCACACGGTCTCTCGAAGTCTGTGTGTTTCATTCCTACACCATGTCTACTCCCCGAGATGTACACGCATGCACACTGCGTGCAAGAAAAGGTAGAGCAGTTATCTTCTCAGGACAGTTTCCCTCCCTACTCGGGACAGTTTCCCTCCCTACTCGGGACAGTTTCCCTCCCTACTCAGGACAGTTTCCCTCCCTACTCGGGACAGTTTCCCTCCCTACTCGGGACTACTCATTTCAGTGTAGCCTGCTACGCGTGTAGTGCCATTGTTAAATTCCTCACGTCCCGCTCTGCCGTCACTGATACGTGCAGGTCCCCGGTACAAAGCAAAGGCGAGTCCACACACGCCCTGGGGGGTGGGGGGTGGGGGTGGGGAGTGGGGGTGAGGTGGGGGGTGGGGGGTGGGGGGAAGGTGTGTGTGTGTACAGGATGGGGTTGGGAGCTGTGTGGGTGGGTGCGTGGGATGAAATGCATGGTAAACGAAAACAAGTTCGTTTTTCGGTGAGTGCGATCGTCTCGGGTCACATCCGTTTTTTCATACAGCGTGGGCAGTCCTCTTGGATTCTTGATTTCCAAGCCATCGGAACCGGTTGTCCAAAACGGCCCGTGGGAATGCGAAGGGGGTTCATCGATCCCCGCTGCAAGAAGCAGTGTACGTATCACATATGATGAGGGCCTTCCCGTTTGGTTTACACAGAACAAGATCGGTAACTCTATTCTCCGTTCCCTGTGGAAACGCTATCGGATATGGAATACCGTGCACACATTAGTGTGATCGAATTTACATTCACAATGGCGTTTTTGTTGGGGGGGGGAATGGAGGCTAAGGCAAAGGAGTTTCAATAGCCACTTTGCAGACTGCATTAGTCTTTAAAGGAAAAAAACACACAACCTGGCTCGCTTTTCATTTGCAAACGCGAACGACAAAGTACATTTGACGGGGACCTTATCGCATCCACTTGGGGAAAGACGATCTTGAGTTGAGAAGGAAATTTCGTTTTTCTTCTTACTTTCTGTCCATAGAAGCCAACGATGTGTCGTATGTGAATGTCAAGATCACCAACAGATGTACATGTACGTGGTGGTTTCTTTCCAGTCCTGCAGGGGCCAGAGGGAAGGGCCCGTTTCTGCGCATGGGACTTGCATGTCACGTGACTATTTTTAAGGCGCGCGCGTACGTGTGTTTGTGTGTGTGCGTTTGTCTGTGTGTGTGTGTGTGTGTGTGTGTGTGTGTGTGTGTGTGTGTGTGTGTGTGTGTGTGCCAACTGCCTAGACCATTCTGGTATTCCAAAAATACTACAACATTGTATCTCTGGTTTGACCAGAAAGTGCCTAGACCAACATTGCTACTTGCACACTGTACACGAGTCAGCTGACATGCACGTCTTAGTTAAGAAAAACATGGGCTTACTGAGAACCAGGGACAGGCACATCGGATATCAGGACAGAAATGTAGTATATTTTCGCCCACAATGTTGGATGGGCCATCAGAGGGCTTCTCTTTTAGCTGTGTAGCGGGCTTCTCGTATGTCCAGTTTAACGTCAGGGCCTCACCACGCTCTCCCACCATCAAGAAAGAATCCAGATTTCGCCAATTCCAGGGCGTTGAACCACAGCACTTTCGCTATGCGAATAGGAGTTGTTCGAACAGTCAATGAAGAGGAGCAGTCTCACCGCTGTAGCTAGACCGCTTTAGCTAGACCGCTGTAGCTAGACCGCTGTAGCTAGACCGCTGTAGCTAGACCGGTGTTCATCATCTCGTAGAGCTGTTCCTGAAAAATGAGATCGGCTAGGTCAGCAACTGTCTCTTTTTTCCCAGCTCTTGCCATCCACCTCTTCAGCAGCGTTTTCAAGCGTAGGAGAGCCTGATGGAAGGTCTCGCTAGCGTCTCGTCTAGCCTGACGAATTATTTTCCGGTAGGATTCAGCAGTGAGATGAAAACGGGTTTGTAGAGCCTTCTTGACCTGCTCGTAGTCTTGTAGTTCCTGTACGGACAACGCAGCCAGTGTCTCCCCTGTCGTTCCATCCATTAAGGCCATCAGTGCCCTTCCCCAGGTGTCCTCTAGCCACTCCTCTCCCTGCGCGATGGTTTTGAATCTGGTCAACATCCAGATCGTCTCCTGGCTTGAATCTAGGCGGTTCCAGTTTTACTTGAGCTAGGGTAGCCTTAGGTTCGCGAGTCTGTGCTTGCCTCCCGATCAACTCTGTGAATGTCTGCCGCCAGCATTCCATCTCTTCTTTCCTTCGCTGCAGTTCTCGTTCTTCCCCTTCGCGTTCTCGTTCTTCCCTTTCGCGTTCTCGTTCTCTTTACAACTTTTCTTTCCGTTCTTTCCGTTCTACACGTTCCTTCTCTTCCCGTTCTTTCCGTGAAAGCCTGTGGGTCTGGCTGTAGGATGCATGGATACAGACATGGGCGTTGTGGATGAAGAGTGCCCTTCCCCTCCCCCCTTCTTTTCCCTCAGGTGCATCAAGAACCACTGCGACGAAGATTCCCAAGGCGAGGGGCCCTCGTGACGTCTGAGCGGTTGAACCACGATTGACACGCAGCTTGTTCAGCGCGCAGCAGCTGAGAAAGTAGTGAAGGACTGTCAGATTAGTTACCTTTTATCGGCTGGCGGGCCATTCGTTCTCTTATATGATTATGATTATGAGTATTGTTGCTGTTGCTTGATTTATCCCTTGTGTTAACGTCTATTTTTCCTCCATCACCCTGGCATAGTAATTAAAAGATTATGACAATTTGACCTATGACTTCACCGTCTTTCTGTCTCGTGCTTGTCTTTGATGGAATGATTGTGTGAGCGAGTGTCACAAGTGGATCATAGCAAACTCTCCTAGACCTTTGACCTTTCAGTAAAACGAGCTGGTCCGGCTTGCGACACTGTCTGTCTGTCTGTGTGTCTGTCTGTCTGTGTGTCTGTCTGTCTGTGTCTGTCTGTGTATGTGTCTGTCTGTCTGTGTGTGAGTAGTTATACAGTTAGCGGTTTGACCTCATTAATTAACACTTTTAATTAGCCCACTGTTAACTTTTTAAATTTAATTGGTCAGGTGTGCTTCAGAGAGACCCAGGCGCTCTTCTTACTGTGCAAGTGACTGCAGCACTGTAGCGTGGAAAATAGTGTCCCATGGAAAACAGTGACCGGAAGTCATCGCAGAGTTATCTGCTCGGCTCTCTCTTTATGCAATTTACCGCTCCTGCACCTGTTCTTCGCATGGAAAATATTCCGACAAACGACGCATTAGTTGCTTTACGAGTTTTTGGTGCATTTGTGTAGTTTAACACATAATGTAGCGTTCAAAAAAGATCTTCCCCATGCAAAGCCGTCTCCCCTGCCGGAAATAATATGGGAGTCACCTCCCTGTAGTCTATTTGTAGTCTGATATTTATAAAACGCGACCGTTGACTGACTGCCTCCCTCGCTCCCTCCCTCCCTCCCTCCCTCCCTCCCTCCCTCCCTCCCTCCCTCCCTCCCTCCCTCCCTCCCTCCCTCCCTCCCTCCCCCCCCCCTCCATCGCTTTCTCTGCATTTGTGAGGTGTATATACCTGCGGGCGAGTATTTCGCGTTGTTGTGTGCATGTATTTGTGAGTGTGTGTGTGTGTGTATGTGTGTGTGTGTGTGTGTTTGTTTGTTTGTTTTGGCATAATGAAGCTTGAAAAATATTTGAAATGCAGAGCTGACATTGTCTGCTCCAGATTTACTCGCTGACTGAAATTTTCACTCAAAGGATATTACAAATGTTGCCATTTGAGGTTGTTTTTTTAAGAAATAAAGGAAAGTTCCACAATAATCCGTGCGTTCCTTTAATTCTCCCATGACCATCACGCGGAGACGATGCTTGCAGAAACGTTTACTATTGCCGCGTATTTCTTATTTTCGATGCCCGTCGATATGTGTGGTCGATGTCCAATTTAAAAGTAAAACATTAGCGAGGAAACTTCGGACGTAGAAGCATTCTGGTGCTCACGGAAAGGAATGGAGCAAAGCAAGAGTGGGTTCCATCACGTGACGGGGCCATCAATACCGCGGTGCCCACACACAGTTAGCAATGCTGACGCTCCGCAACTTACCGCAAGTGATAGACAGAACTGCGAACAGCGATAATCATAACTATGTGGACCCGCCCAAACTGCCCCATGAAGCATTGCGAGGGCCGAGTGAGTGCGTGACATGACAGATCAGAGTCCTTGGAGAGTCCCTTCCACTTCCTCCTTTCATAGCTCCGCAGTATGGATGAAAAATGTTCCTTGTTGCCAGAACACTCCCTGGTTGCTTTTTGAAGATTCTCTGACGTCATTGTAGACGGAGTTGAATGGAGTATTTCTTGCTTTTTGATGCAATTGTCCTTCGGTCAGTCAGTAAATCTTCTTCCACCCACAGAAGAACGTCTTCTCAAATAACGTCTGTAACACACTCTATATTAGGTATCGATATGCCAGACAGGAAACAAACATGTTTGTCTAGTACCAGCTCTGTCATTCGTGATAGATGCAAAACAACCATTGACGTCGAAAGGGGATCAATTGGTGGGATGACACTATCGTTGTCAATGGAAACCATTGCGTTTCATCAGGCAGATGGGATATGCTGCGTGTGTGAAGAATCCATCTTCATCAGCCGGCACTGTCATCAGAACGGCTCGATACTGTCATTAGCCAGATCTGAGAGGACGGCAAACAAACACGCAAGTGAAAAGTAGAAATAAAGCTACTCTTCGTCAGTGGGGATCACAAAGGTTGGACACTCATTCCTCTCCAAGACTGGGGCTACAAGCTAAACGATCCTCGAAGGTCTGCATTCGTAAAGGGCACAGATCAAGTGTTGTAAACACAAATGCCTTTTCATCCGCCAAGACTGGGAGGCTGTACCATGAGAGGATGCGAACTTCTACAAAGTGTGGATTGCAGCCATTTTGTCACGTAAATCACAACGCACGCTGATCCCGTGGTCTGGTAAGCGTCATCCGACTATACGCACGTCATCAGACTACACACACGTCATCAGACTATACACACGTCATCAGACTAGGAATAAGTCTTCAGACTACACACGTCATCAGACTATACACGTTTTGGTGTTGCAAAGAAGGCAAGGGACGGAACTCTGTCCCGACTTATGGGGCGATACTGATTTTTTTCCCTCTCTTTTTTCGAGAGGTTGAGGGTTCGAACCCGATCTTTTTTTAAAATACCAAAACCTGGAGGTTCAGCGCCAGCGGATTTTATTTGACTTTTTGCTATCAACCGCTAATGTAAATATTGTCGTAACTTTTCAATGTGTGCTTTCTAGAAATGATGTAGGCCAACAGTTCTTATCATAGAAAGGAATAAACTTGTAAATACAAATACAACAAAAATCAAGTATCGAACTTATTGAGTAAATGTGCATGCAAATGTATGATCTATTTTTAAAAGTGCCAGTATTCTTGAACATTTGACTTGATTTGCGTTAATGCGCGGTGCTGCAAAGATCCTCTTTCAAAGAGCTGGATAGAAAAAAAGTTGGAGGTTAAAGCTGTCCTTAAGTCATTTACTTGAAGTAATAACAGTGTTGCTGAAATGACTGGAATGGAATGCAATGTAATGGACTGAAAAGAAATGGGTTGGAATGGAATGGAATAGATATGGAATTGGAATGCAGTAGTATGGAATGGTATGAAGTGGAATTGGAATAAGGTGGAGTGGAATTGGAATGCAATGGTATAGAATGAAACCGAAGTGCAATGGTATGGAATGGAATGGAATGAGATCGGAATGGAATGGAATGGTATGGTATGAAGTTGAAATGGAGTTGGAATAGAGTTGGAATGGAATGGAATATATATGGAATTGGAATGCAGTAGTATGGAATGGTATGAAGTGGAATTGGAATAAGGTGGAGTGGAATTGGAATGCAATGGTATAGAATGAAACCGAAGTGCAATGGTATGGAATGGAATGGAATGAGATCGGAATGGAATGGAATGGTATGGTATGAAGTTGAAATGGAGTTGGAGTAGAGTTGGAATGGAATGGAATAGATATGGAATTGGAATGCAGTAGTATGGAATGGCATGAAGTGGAATTGGAATAATGTGGAGTGGAATTGGAATGCAATGGTATAGAATGGAATTGGAATGGAATGAGATCGGAATGGAATGGAACGGTATGAAATGGAATGGAATGAAATTAGAATAGAATTGGAATGGAATGGTATGGAATGAAATTAGAATGGAATGATATGGAATGGCATGGTGTGGAATAGAATGGAATGGAATGAAATGCAATGATATGAAATGAAAGTGGATTGGAATTGGAATGGAGTGTATGGAATGATATGAAATGGAACTGGAATAGAATGGAGTAAAATTGGGATGGAATGGAACTGAAATGGAATGTACGGATGGTACGAAGTGGAATTAAAACGGAATTGTATGGAAAAAATCGGAATTTAATGGAATTTAAATGGAATTTAAATGGAATGAAATTAAATTAAGTGGAATGGAATAGAATGAAACGAAATGAAATGAAAAAGAATTGACTTTATGGACTGGACTGGACTGGACTGGACTGGACTGGACTGGACTGGACTGGAATAGTATGGTATGGTATGGCATGGAATGAAATTAAATTGAATGGAAATACATGTGAATGGAGTGTAATGGAATAAAAATATAATGGTATGGAATGAAATGGAATCGTATTAAATGAAGTGGAATGAAATGGAGTGGGATGCGAGGGAATGGAATGGAACTAAACTTGAATGGTATGACATGGAATGAAACTGAACTTGAATGGTATGACATGGAATGGAACTGAACTGGAAGAAAATGATGTGGAATGGAACTGGAATGGAGTTGTAGTAACAGAATGGGATGTCATGGTATGAAATGGAATTGGAATGGGATGTCGTGGTATGAAATGGAATTGGAATGGGATGTCGTGGTATGAAATGGAATTGGAATGGGATGTCGTGGTATGAAATGGAATTGGAATGGGATGTCGTGGTTTGAAATGGAATTGGAATGGGATGTCGTGGTATGAAATGGAATTGAAATGGGATGTCGTGGTATGAAATGGAATTGGAATGAAAGGAAATGAAAGGGCGGAATAGGGCTGCTTGGAAGAAGGTGCGTGAGCGACCCAGTGCTGTAGGACGACAAGTCTGCATGCTCTGTATTGAGGACCGCGCTGACTTGGCGCTAGCATGTCAAGTTTCTCAACGGATCGGTAGGCCTAAGTGTCGCTTTGCCTCGTACGTCCGAACGCTTCCTTCGCTCCTTCTTCTCTGGGACGCGTCCCAGTCGACACCACGAGCTGCAGTAGTGCACCACGTGACGACCGTCGTCTGTGCAGCGTTTGCGACCCCTCTCAGTCGCCCCACGGCTGTCTCCACGTCCCCCCACGGACATGGCCGTGCACGGACAGGAAACGCCGCCATTGCCTGTGATGACGTAGTGTTGCGTCAGCAGCTTCGTCACGGAGTTTTACAAGGTCCGCTGTCATTTCACTGTCTAGGTTTGTGTTACATTTTACCAAACACACAACCTGTGCTGTAATCATCCGTGACAATCCGCGTCAGACCTTCACAATCTTTACCATGACCGTCTTTCCGCTATTAATACAGAAAACGAAAGAGTCTGAATACACTTGTTTGGTTTGGCCATCAGTGGTGTTTATTATGTTGGAAAACCCCACACACAAAACCACAACAGCGTATATAAACAACTGTACAAACTTGAGATTCAAAACTAATGCATCATGGGGAGGCCGTTGGGGTGACTGAAAGACAATCGTTAACACAACACACCACAAGTCAGTACGCGTCTCGATACTTCGCATTCGACGCTGACGTTGCTAGCATGAAGACGAGGTGGTCGACGTGGGTGCTATTTGAACAGAAAACACAAAACGCAGACACCAGAACACAGACACAAAAACACCGACATCAAAACGCAGACACTAAAACGCAGACGCCAAAACACAGACACCAAAATGTAGACACCAAAACGCAGACTTACCACCCACATTCGTACTCTGATCTGTGCATCGATCACACAAAACAGAAGCAGGCAGAAAACCAGGACCCGGCAAAACCGTCTGTCTGACCTCAGCTGTCAGAGGCCCAAATCAGGGCCGTCCCCGCATTGACAGATTCATTACAGGGACAAAGAGAGAGACAGACATATATAGACTCATTGCAGGGACAAAGAGAGAGACAGACATATATAGACTCATTACAGGGACAAAGAGAGAGACAGACACATATAGAGAGACAGACACATATAGAGTCATTACAGGGACAAAGAGAGAGACAGACACATGTAGACTCATTACAGGGACAAAGAGAGAGACAGACACATATAGACTCATTACAGAGACAAAGAGAGAGACAGACACATATAGACAAAGAGAGAGATAGACATATATAGACTCATTGCAGGGACAGAGAGAGAGACAGACATATATAGACTCATTGCAGGGACAAAGAGAGAGACAGACACATATAGTCATTACAGGGACAAAGAGAGAGACAGACACATATATACTCATTACAGGGACAAAGAGAGAGACAGACACATATAGACTCATTACAGGGACAAAGAGAGAGACAGACACACATAGACAAAGAGAGAGACAGACACATATAGACTCATTACAGGGACAAAGAGAGAGACAGACACATATAGTCATTACAGGGACAAAGAGAGAGACAGACACATATAGTCATTACAGGGACAAAGAGAGAGACAGACACATATAGACTCATTACAGAGACAAAGAGTGACAGACACATATAGACAAGAGAGAGACAGACATATATAGACTCATTACAGGGACAAAGAGAGAGACAGACACATATAGTCATTACAGGGACAAAGAGAGAGACAGACATATATAGAATCATTACAGGGACAAAGAGAGAGACAGACACATATAGACTCATTACAGGGCAAAGAGAGAGACAGACACACATAGACTCATTACAGGGACAAAGAGAGAGACAGACACATGTAGACTCATTACAGGGACAAAGAGAGAGACAGACACATATAGAATCATTACAGGGACAAAGAGAGAGACAGACATATATAGACTCATTACAGGGACAAAGAGAGAGACAGACATATATAGACTCATTACAGGGACAAAGAGAGAGAGACATACACATATAGAGTCATTACAGGGACAAAGAGAGAGACAGACATATATAGACTCATTACAGGGACAGAGAGAGAGACAGACACATATAGAGTCATTACAGGGACAAAAAGAGAGACAGACACATATAGACTCATTACAGGGACAAAGAGAGAGACAGACACATATAGACTCATTACAGAGACAAAGAGAGAGACAGACACATATAGACTCATTACAGGGACAAAGAGAGACAGACACATATATACTCATTACAGAGACAAAGAGAGAGACAGACACATATAGACTCATTACAGGGACAAAGAGAGAGACAGACACATATAGAGTCATTACAGGGACAAAGAGAGAGACAGACACATATAGAGTCATTACAGGGACAAAGAGAGAGACAGACACATATAGACTCATTACAGGGACAAAGAGAGAGACAGACATATATAGACTCATTACAGGGACAAAGAGAGAGACAGACATATATAGACTCATTACAGGGACAAAGAGAGAGACAAACACATATAGACTCATTACAGGGACAAAGAGAGAGACAGGCACATATAGACTCATTACAGGGACAAAGAGAGAGACAGACACATATAGACTCATTACAGGGACAAAGAGAGAGACAGACACATATAGACTCATTACAGGGACAAAGAGAGAGACAGACTCGGACAGACTCATAACATCACAGACAGGCAGAGATACATCAAGACAGCAAGGCAGACAGACAGACAGACAGACTCATTACAGGGACTGGACGCCAACGGAAGTCCACCAGACCAGAAGACAGGCCTTGACGCCGAGGCGGCCATGGAGGAACGCTGATCAGCTGCTGCCACGTGAGACGGACGTCGACGTCCCTGGGCAAAGGCGTCCTGTCCTGTGGACAGCGTCCAGTCTGCGGAGCGGACGCCTTGCCAGTGCGCGCGCCTCGCTACAGCCCCGGCACCCCTCCTCGCGGTGCCACCGGTATTTGCTAGGACACCCTGTCTTTGACGGGTGTATGAATGATGAAAAATAAATTCATGAACAAACGAATGCAAGATGAATAATGAAATAACAGACGAATGAATTAATGATTCATGACCGAATAAACGAATAGTTGTATAAATGAATGAATTGTTGAATGACTATAAGGAAAGAGTGTTTATTATTATGTTTTTTCTTTTACAAACACACTTAGAAATCATAAGATTCTATATCTGCAAAAATGCACACACTGACCATTCTAGTTCACTAGAGACTTCGCCTACCGGCGAAAGTGTCTCTAGCCTAGTTGACATCACGTGATGGAAGGTTTTCGTTCGAAATATGCATGACGCTTGTGGTATAGCAGATCTGCTCAGTGACATAAAGTAGTTCTAAGACTATTTCCCACAAAACTCATAATTTACTCTTGTTGGTGCAATAAGCAAGCGCTTATTCGAAAAAATAAAATGTTTGTGTTGAAATGGAAACAAGTTATAACTTCTGAATGATTTCTGTAAAAAGTGGAGAAAAAAAACAGTATCCAAACGAACCATTTTGGGCGCAATGCTGTAATGCGAAGGGTCAAGTCTATTACGCATTCATTGCAAACTGTTCCAGAGTCAATACTGACTCGGGTTCCCAGAATGCACACTGACCACACACAGACACAGAGGAAGGGCGGCCTGTAGAAGGGCAGACCACACGGGCAGTCGGTCCTTCGCAATGACCAAGACTCGTTCCGGTGTCGCACATAAAACAATGCATTGTCAATAAAAACGGAAGACTTTTTCCATGCTGTCGTACATCCTCCTAGCCTCCCCCCCCCCCTCTCCCACCCATCCCCACCCCTCTCTTATCCACCTCCACCTCTCTCTCATCTACCCCCACCCCTCTCTTATCCACCTCCACCTCTCTCTCATCTACCCCCACCCCTCTCTTATCCACTTCCACCTCTCTCTAATCTACCCCCACCTCTCTCTCATCTACCCCCACCCCTCTCTTATCCACTTCCACCTCTCTCTAATCTACCCCCACCTCTCTCCCATCTACCCCCACCCCTCTCTTATCCACCTCCACCTCTCTCTCATCTACCCCCACCCCTCTCTTATCCACTTCCACCTCTCTCTAATCTACCCCCACCTCTCTCCCATCTACCCCACCCCTCTCTTATCCAACTCCACCTCTCTCTCATCTACCCCCACCTCTCTCTCATCTACCCCCACCCCTCTCTTATCCACCTCCACCTCTCTCTCATCTATCCCCACCCCTCTCTTATCCACCCTCACCTCTCTCCCATCTACCCCGACCTCTCCCCCATCTACCCCCACCTCTCTCCCATCTACCCCACCCCTCTCACATTCACCTCCACCTTTCTCCGATCCACCTCCACCTCTCTCCCATCTACCCCCACCCCTCTCTTATCCACCTCCACCTCTCTCTCATCTACCCCCACCCCTCTCTTATCCACCTCCACCTCTCTCTCATCTACCCCCACCTCTCTCTCATCTACCCCCACCTCTCTCTCATCTACCCCCACCCCTCTCTTATCCACCTCCACCTCTCTCTCATCTACCCCCACCCCTCTCTTATCCACTTCCACCTCTCTCTAATCTACCCCCACCTCTCTCCCATCTACCCCCACCCCTCTCTTATCCACTTCCACCTCTCTCTAATCTACCCCCACCTCTCTCCCATCTACCCCCACCCCTCTCTATCCACCTCCACCTCTCTCTCATCTACCCCCACCTCTCTCTCATCTACCCCACCCTCTCTTATCCACCTCCACCTCTCTCTCATCTATCCCCACCCCTCTCTATCCACCCTCACCTCTCTCCCATCTACCCCGACCTCTCCCCCATCTACCCCCACCTCTCTCCCATCTACCCCCACCCCTCTCACATTCACCTCCACCTTTCTCCACCATCCTATCCCCCCACCCTCTCTCCCATCTACCCCGACCTCTCTCCCATCTACCCCCACCTCTCTCCCATCTACCCCCACCTCTCTCCCATCTACCCCCACCTCTCTCCAATCTACCCCGAACTCTCTCCCATCTACCCCGACCTCTCTTCCATCTACCTCCACCTCTCTCCCATCTACCCCGACCTCTCTCCCATCTACCTCCACCTCTTTCCCATCTACCCCGACTTCTCTCTCATCTACCCCCACCTCTCTCCCATCTACCTCCACCTCTTTCCCATCTACCCTCGTCTCTCTCCCATCCACCCCCACCTCTCTCCCATCCACCTCCACCTTTCTCCCATGTACCCCCACCTCTCTCCCATATACCCCGACCTCTCTCACATCCACCTCCACCTCTCTCCCATCTACCCCCACCCATCTTACATCCACCTCCACCTTTCTCCTATCCCGCCCTACCTCTCTCCCTCTACCCCCACCTCTCTCCCATCTACCCCCACCTCTCTCCCATCTACCCCCACCTCTCTCCCATCTACCCCCACCTCTCTCCCATCTACCCCCACCTCTCTCCCATCTACCCCCACCTCTCTCCCATATATTCCCACCTCTCTCCCATCTACCCCCACCTCTCTCCCATCTACCCCCACCTCTCTCCCATCTACCCCCACTTCTCTCTTATCCACCCCCACCTCTCTCCCATCTACCTCCACCTCTCTCCCATCTACCCCTACCTCTCTCCCATCTACCCCCACCTCTCTCCAATCCACCTCCACCTCTCTCCAATCTGCCCCCACCCCTCTCTTATCCACCCCCACCTCTCTCCCATCTACCCCCACCTCTCTCCAATCTACCCCGACCTCTCTCCCATCTACCCCGACCTCTCTTCCATCTACCTCCACCTCTCTCCCATCTACCCCGACCTCTCTCCCATCTACCTCCACCTCTTTCCCATCTACCCCGACTTCTCTCTCATCTAACCCCACCTCTCTCCCATCTACCTCCACCTCTTTCCCATCTACCCCCACCTCTCTCCCATCCACTCCCACCTCTCTCCCATCCACCTCCACCTTTCTCCCATGTACCCCCACCTCTCTCCCATATACCCCGACCTCTCTCCCATCTACCCCCACCTCTCTCCCATGTGCCCCAACCTCTCTCACATCCACCTCCACCTCTAACCCATCACCCCCCCCCCCCTCCTCTCTGCCATCTACCCCCACCCCTCTCACATCCATTTCCACCTTTCTCCTATCCACCTCCACCTCTCTCCCATCTGCCTCCACCCTCTCTTATCCACCCCCACCCCCACCTCTCGCCTATCTATTCCCACCTCCATCCCTCCGAGACCGTGGAAAGAAGATAGCTTTGGAAAGCAACGAGATCGATTCTACCTGGACGACGTGAATGAAAACGAGGACGGCACTGACGATGAGTGCAATGACAAGGACGGTGAAGACATCAATGGCGAGGGTATGGACAACAACTACAGCAGCAAGGATGATGACGACGACGATGACGACAGCGTCGACGGCAGTTCTAGAGAATGTTTCGTCCGGGCGACTAATGTGAGACTGAATGCAGAAGGGATGGGCGGAAGTTGTGCTGTAACCCGGCGCTGCTTCGCCACAACCCAGGCAAGTGTCCAAGTGTCCGCTTTCTTCCGTGGCGTGTGACTCCGCTTCTCGTAGCTCTGTTGCCAAGGATAGCGTCACTCTGTTGACACGATGGTCACCATGGTTGCAGCATGCCCATACGGCTGGAAAGGGGTGTACGGAAGAGCTTATCCTCGTTGACGTCTTCGAACAGCGTGATGTCCATCTGGGAGCACATCTGGCGCAGTATTCCCATCGTCATGGCTTGCGCATCGCACAGCTGTTCCACCCTGCATGGACAGCAAGTGCAGGGTGTCTGGGACATGGGTAGTGACTGCGGTAGCAACCAAGAATATACGATGATGAACATTGCAAACACAGCTTCCCTCGCCAAAGCTCCATTGATCCCCGGATCAATGTACGCGAACAAGTCAAAGCCTTATGTTTGGAGAAATGGCTGATGAACCACAGCTGATAGAAATATAAAGGAAACACACTGTTGGATGGATATGAAGTAACCAAGTCGAATAATAGCTGTCATACAACCGAAAGAGGCAACTAGCAAAAGGAAAAAAAGTAAAGAAAAAAAAGAATACACACACACATACACTACTCAAAAGAATTCAAGGGTCACCTTTTGTTTTGGCACTGTTTACAAGAACTCTGTTTTAATAAAAGAAGCGTCTTTTTTGGGACAAAATAATTGTTTCAAATGAAACCCAAAGTGCAAGCCAAGGTGTTTTTGAACAGTGTTGAGATCAGTTCATGAGAACTGCTCAACACTGGGCCACAAAAACCCCCGGAAAAATCTCGTTAAAATGTTCAATTTCCGAACGCCTGTGGCTGACCGAGCAGAGAAGTGCAGACTGAAAACTGCTCTGCACGTGCAAGCTGAATCTTTTTTGAGCACATGTCAGCCAGTTGCACTGACGAGTGGCCAGTTGAAACACAGTTTCTTTGTAATTTTCAACCATGCCCTCAAGACGCCGCCTGACTGACGCTGAAAGAGGAATGGCCATTGCGTGGCTCAATGAAGGTGTGGCAGTGCGGGAAGTTGGCAGGCGACTCCGAGTGACACATTCCGTCATTCAGAGGCTAAGAGACCGCTTCCATGGCACTGGGAGTGTGCAGGAGCCACGCAGGCCTGGACGCCGTCGACTCACGACCAGACAGCAAGACCGTTACGTCATCCTGTCGGCCCTACGCAACAGAACCGCCACTGCCAACGTGCTCAGAGGGCAGCTGCGGGCAGCCACCAACGTTACCATCAGTGATCAGACTGTTCGCAACCGTCTGCATGCCGTTAACATGCGATCAAGGCGCCGAGCGGTGCGACCGCCCCTCACCCAAGCTCATCGGGCAGCTCGCCTGGCTTGGACACGACGTCATTTGGCCTGGACCAGGCAGCAGTGGTCCAGGGTGCTGTTTACCGACGAGTCCCGCTACACCCTGTCCTTCAACGATGGTCGAATTCGCGTCTGGAGACGAGCTGGAGAGCGCTTCTTCGACGCAACGGTCGTGGAGCATGGTCGCCATGGCGGCGGTTCTCTGATGGTATGGGGTGGCTTCAGTCTTCACCACAGAACCCCCTTGCACCGCGTCCAAGGCAATCTGACCGGCGTCGCCTACAGAGACAACATCCTGCAGCCCATTGCCTTGCCTGCCCTTCAGGCCGTGGGACCAGGCTCCGTACTGCAGGACGACAACGCTCCGGCACACAGATCGCGGGTCGTCACCAACTTCCTGCAGCAGCAACAAGTCACCAGGATGGACTGGCCTGCCCGATCACCTGATTTGAACCCGATCGAACACCTCTGGGATGTCCTAGGGCGACAGCTTCGCGCCAACCACCCTCCTGCACCAAACCTCAACATTCTGTTCCAGAATATGGACCAGGAGTGGCAGGCAATTCCCCACAACACCCTCCAGACTTTGGTCAGGTCCATGCGACAACGCTGCGTGGAGTGCATCCGAGCAAATGGCGGCCACACTCGTTATTGACACTTTTGTGTGACATGCTCTTGGCTCTGATTTTTTAAATAGGGGTGTGTCCATTTCATTTAATTTTTTGCAAACATTAATTTGTATTAACACCTGAAAATGTCATTGATCGATCGACAAATGAATGAATTAAAGACTTTTTGACTTTCTTCGGTGATCCGTGTCGTTCGTTAAAAATGGCGTGTAATAAGGCAAGTGGCCCTTGAATTCATTTTAGTATATATATATATATATATATATATATATATATATATATATATGTGTGTGTGTGTGTGTGTGTGTGTGTGTGTGTGTGATTGTGTGTGTGTGTGCGTATGTGTGTATGTGTGTGTGTGTGTGACTCGCTCATTGCTCACCTTGATCGGATGGCGTTGACTTCTATCTGCACTTTCTCCACCTCAAGGTCAGACTTGTTTTCCTTCTTCTCCACCAAACTGAGGGAGTCCTTGATTCCCAGCTTGGCCTTGAACTGCCAGACAAAAATCTCGCATTTACTGCAGTGACTCATTAGGACTCGACGTGCATACCTTGGGCACATGGCAAACGGAACAGACGAGAATGCTTAAGAAGCGAATCTGAAACGAGGTATGCATATTTTATCCTGGACACACAGTAGAGGATCGTGTGCTAGCTCTGGAAGGAAAGAAGGTGTTACACTCCAGCGTGCAGCTATGGTGACCTTGTACAAAACGAGGCAGACAAAACGAGGAGCAGGAGGGACGTGACGCTATGTACGAGGAAAGGAAGAAAGACGGTGCTGAAAGGAGGTGGGAGAACAAGAGAGAAAGTGTATAAAATGCGAAAAAGGATGAAGAGAGAGAGAGAGAGAGAGAGAGAGAGAGAGAGAGAGAGAGAACGAACAAATGGTTTGTTAGGTCACGAGGCTATCACAACTTACAAATTTGCAGCTGCAGATAATTCCATCTTTACAGCATCTTGTCTACGCTTAAATGCATAGTACATGAACATAGCCAATAAACTTATTGTAATTAATTCCTGTGTGGAGAATAAGGTTCCCAGATCTTCTCTTGTGTACGTGTTACTGAGCGTTGCGGCATATCTCTGAGAGAGAGAGAGAGAGAGAGAGAGAGAGAGAGACTGGAGACTGGAGAGAGAGAGAGAGAGAGAGACTGAGAGAGAGACTGTAAGAGAGAGAGAGACTGTAAGAGAGAGAGAGACTGTAAGAGAGAGAGAGACTGTAAGAGAGAGAGAGAGAGAGAGAGAGAGAGAGAGAGAGAGAGAACGAACTCTATTTTACAAGTGTAGTGAATTAGGCAGCAGTGCCTTTCTTACATTCAGCCCTTGAGGTAAAATATTCAAATGTGGTAAGAGAGAGAGAGAGAGAGAGAGAGAGAGAGAGAGACAGACAGAGAGACAGAGAGAGAGACAGAGAGAGAGAGAGAGAGAGAGGGGGGGGAGCTGGGGAAAGGGGGAGGAAGGGAAGCGAGAGAGAGAGAGGGGGGGGGGGGGGGGGGCTGGGGGAAAGGGGGAGGAAGGGAAGCGAGAATGAGAGTAAGAGGGTGGGTGGGTTGGAGAGAGAGGGTGGGGGAGATGGAGGGGGAGATGGAGGGAGGGAAGGAGAAGATAGAGAGAGAGAGAGAGAGAAAGAGAGAGAGAGAGAGAGGAGAGAGATAGAGGGAGAGAGAGGGATATATAATATATATATATATATATCTATATATATATATATATATATATATATATATAGAGGAGAGAGAGAGAGAGAGAGAGAGAGAGAGAGAGAGAGAGTCAGTATAATTATCGCAAGAATTATACATGTGCAATTTCTTAAACATACTAAAATGGATAGATAGTGTACCAGAGAAGCACAATTTAAATATGGAACTTGAAGTGACTACAATGACATATACATAAAAACAATTTTCTAAACATCCAAATGTTAAAAACAAATACATACATGTAGGCCAAAGCCTCTTGATGTACACTCCCTCCCCGACTCCCCCACCCCCAATCAGCCGGAACGCCTCCAATATTTCAGCCAGGGGTGGCCTGAAGTAAGCATATGTGAAGAATGGGCAATGTAGGATTAACTTAAGATAGGCTCGATATGAACAAATCGATGCGAGACTGAGGCAGGAGAAATTTGTCATGTCCTCTGAATGATAGACTGCTCAGAGAGAGAGAGAGAGAGA
>JAWQFJ010022687.1:10000-11394 GCA_034096865.1 Theodoxus fluviatilis | reverse complement strand
TAAACAGTTGTACACGATGCACCGAAATCAGTGGGGGTCTACCTCAATGCCCATCTGGGCCAAGGATGATGTGTCGCTCATCTTGAAGAATCACTGCCAAGGCTCATAAAATCAAACTGCCAAACTGTAGATATTCTTGCATGTTTAAATCCTTGCCAAATAACCTTAACCCAATGTGAAAGTGCTATCCCATCCCTGTTGATGCGCTTGGTCATTTGCCGCCTTGTTCTTTCGCAGTTGTTGTCCATATTATTATATGAAATAGGATCGTATATTATATACAGTATACGGTTTCCTCTGTGTCAGAATAGTACAAGTGTGGTGCAGATAGAGTGAGATATATATGTGAACTCTGAACATTAGACTGCTGATTCTTCACGACTGTGAGTATATGCAGCTTGAGGCTGCGAGGCACTGCACATGTCACTTGACTGCACATGTCACTTGACTGCACATGTCACTTGACTGCACATGTCACTTGACTGCACATGTCACTTGACTGCACGGCTTGCACGCACTCGGATGCAGCGCGCGAAAGCGTCGGGTTTATCGGTGCCTTGCATTAGGAATCATCAAGAACGGAACAGAAAACTTGCTCGGTGTGTACTGGAAGGCGCCCGTGGTGTGAGGTTTTAGCGGTGTCTTTATGTTTGGACTTCAGAGGGAGAACGGTGTGAGATTTGACTCATTATGGATTCATGATTTGTTAGAGTGAGAAAATCCAGAAGTTATAACTATGCTTTCTGTTGCCTTAATATTACACGTACATTAGTTGGCGTAAGTCAATATTTTGTCGTGTGCCTGGTACAGAACACGCTTAATTTATTTTCCACCTATTATTTTCGCTCTTAACGTTATCAATGAATTTTTTTTTATTTAAACGCCCGTATTTTACTCTAAACTGCTGATTCATCATCCTGAAAGTAAGTGTGTGTTTGAGCTGTCATTGTAAATGAAGGGGTCTAAGGATCCTGTGCATTTTGTTTTGTGTTCATATTACAACTAAGTTCATTTTAAAGGTGCTAACATAATTCAGCCAAGTGTTTTGGGGTTTTAATCGTTAATAGATGACTGCAGTGCGCATGGTTATTGTGCTCTTTATATAAAATTCGCCATGAAGTTTACCTTCCAAAGTTCTAATCAAAACGCTACCATGCAATGTGTACATCATGTTCTTGTTACACTTTGAGTGAAAATCATAATTGTATATAGGTCGGTGTTTTGTTTGTTCAAGTATAGCTGTTGTTACATAGTTGTAGCTCTGTGAAACTGGGAAGTGGGTGGGTCAGTTGTGTACATGTGTTTGTATGTATTTTACAAGTTCGGATACATTTTTTTCCACCGCTCTGTGATAACCTATACCCAACCCTCATTCAGTAACGGCTTTCTGCGGA
>JAWQFJ010022686.1:7500-13100 GCA_034096865.1 Theodoxus fluviatilis | reverse complement strand
CCAAAGCGAGAGTTTTACCTTACGGGAACGGGGAACATGGGAGTGGAAGCAATAAAGAAATGTGCATGTTAAGAGTGAAAAATATGACGCGTGGACTTTTTATGACTTATGATTCGTAGTTTCGTTTATTTATGTAGTTGATCTGTCCTGGGATGCACACGCGATATTAATTTTGCATATTACTGGAGACATATTTAGCAGGATCTTAATACATACAACATTGTTAGTCTCACTTTGTCATTGTTTTGCTGTTGTTTACCATTTCGTTTTCTTTTTGTTTTTCAGGAGCAGTACAGATTCTGCCACGAGATCGTTTTGGACTTCATCAACGCTCTGGAGAGGCCGTCTACAGTGTCTTTATAAGGGATCAAGAATCTTGGAGGCTTTCTGTGTGACAGCATCGCCATGTATTCGCAACTTCGTACCTCCTGTGTGTCTTTGTCAGAAACGTTCCTCGTTGACTGGCTTCCTCTGAAGAACTCGAACTGAATGCCCTCGTGGCCGAGCTACCATGTTTCTAAGGGGACAGAACACATTTCATCAGCATAATATGGGTTTCCTCAGCGTAAAGTTTTGATGTGAACTGTATACAAATACTTGTGAATTCCTGTCGCTTGCTGAACATTTCCTCCTCCTAGTCGACAGGGTTGATCCGTTTCATCTTAAAAATAACCATCTGAACCTATTTTCTGTTATGTGAATATATCATAATGATTTAACGTGGTATTCGTATCTCCGACTTACTTCTAGCACAGAGAATCGAAAAGGACGTGGATCATTTGTGAAACTGACTATGAACTACTCGATCACGACTCTGGAAATATTGACAGTTTTGGAAACTGATTACCACTCACATCTGTAACAGGTCGATCAAGATGTTTTAATGTGTGCGGCAAAACTGTTGGGTCCCGCAGAGCTCCAGTCATGGTCATGAAGACTGCATTTGGACAAAGATGCCTTGGTTGCCAGATAAAGGAGGAAGGGCGCCTCGCTCCTTCTCTTCACTTTTCTCTGACAATGCATTCAGTGCCGTCCAGTAGTACTTCGTGGCGTAGTGAGCATGCTGCACGATGTGGTAGCGCATACCTGTCCAAGTGCAAATGGAACAGTGCCCGGGAACTGCAAGACTGCGTGCTTTGTGCACGTGAGCGAGTTGGTTTTAGGATTTTCCCTAGATTAGACTAATCTTGAAGGTCGGGTGCAGTTGTCTGTAGATTTGAAATCCTGAACGCTTATCCACTTGCCAGGAAGTCACTGGATGATCATTCATTCTCCAGTAACGAGAGCTTCCAACACTAGAAACATCCGCGATACTGTCACCTCTGTATGCATAGCTCTTGCATGGAAACCCTTCCTCTTCTGTCAAGTTTTCAACTATCAGAATCGACTGTTGACACATGTAAGTGAATTTTACATAATTTTCAAATGACGATGCATTAATGTAATGCATCTCACGCTCTTGCATGTTACGTGGTCGACATGGCTTAGTCAACGACCGAGGAGTCTATGTTGCTGGCATCTTGATGAGAACAAACAGTGGTCTGCCATTGGCTGTAACACAAGGTTCCTTTGGAATACAATGTATATAAAAAATTCAGACCATGTGTTCTCATCTGAGCCATTGACTGAGACTGCAGGACAGTTTACTTAAACAGTTGTACGACGATGCACCGAAATCAGTGGGGGTCTACCTCAATGCCCATCTGGGCCAAGGATGATGTGTCGCTCATCTTGAAGAATCACTGCCAAGACTCATAAAATCAAACTGCCAAACTGTAGATATTCTTGCATGTTTAAATCCTTGCCAAATAACCTTAACCCAATGTGAAAGTGCTATCCCATCCCTGTTGATGCGCTTGGTCATTTGCCGCCTTGTTCTTTCGCAGTTGTTGTCCATATTATTATATGAAATAGGATCGTATATTATATACAGTATACGGTTTCCTCTGTGTCAGAATAGTACAAGTGTGGTGCAGATAGAGTGAGATATATATGTGAACTCTGAACATTAGACTGCTGATTCTTCACGACTGTGAGTATATGCAGCTTGAGGCTGCGAGGCACTGCACATGTCACTTGACTGCACATGTCACTTGACTGCACATGTCACTTGACTGCACATGTCACTTGACTGCACATGTCACTTGACTGCACGGCTTGCACGCACTCGGATGCAGCGCGCGAAAGCGTCGGGTTTATCGGTGCCTTGCATTAGGAATCATCAAGAACGGAACAGAAAACTTGCTCGGTGTGTACTGGAAGGCGCCCGTGGTGTGAGGTTTTAGCGGTGTCTTTATGTTTGGACTTCAGAGGGAGAACGGTGTGAGATTTGACTCATTATGGATTCATGATTTGTTAGAGTGAGAAAATCCAGAAGTTATAACTATGCTTTCTGTTGCCTTATTATTACACGTACATTAGTTGGCGTAAGTCAATATTTTGTCGTGTGCCTGGTACAGAACACGCTTAATTTATTTTCCACCTATTATTTTCGCTCTTAGCGTTATCAATGAGATTTTTTAAAATTTAAACGCCCGTATTTTACTCTAAACTGCTGATCCATCATCCTGAAAGTAAGTGTGTGTTTGAGCTGTCATTGTAAATGAAGGGGTCTAAGGATCCTGTGCATTTTGTTTTGTGTTCATGTTACAACTAAGTTCATTTTAAAGGTGCTAACATAATTCAGCCAAGTGTTTTGGGGTTTTAATCGTTAATAGATGACTGCAGTGCGCATGGTTATTGTGCTCTTTATATAAAATTCGCCATGAAGTTTACCTTCCAAAGTTCTAATCAAAACGCTACCATGCAATGTGTACATCATGTTCTTGTTACACTTTGAGTGAAAATCATAATTGTATATAGGTCGGTGTTTTGTTTGTTCAAGTATAGCTGTTGTTACATAGTTGTAGCTCTGTGAAACTGGGAAGTGGGTGGGTCAGTTGTGTACATGTGTTTGTATGTATTTTACAAGTTCGGATACATTTTTTTCCACCGCTCTGTGATAACCTATACCCAACCCTCATTCAGTAACGGCTTTCTGCGGATTGAAATCCTATTATGCATGTGGCTTGTAGGACCTTTCAATAACGTGATTGTTCATCGAGACTGATGAAGAAGTGAGTATGGGTCATGGGAAATAGCATTTGAAGTGCATGGATGTTGCTATTACGCATAATTTTTAGCCTGGACATTTCGGTAAATCGTCGCAGTAGGTACCAATTAGAAATAAGGGTTGCAATATTGGCGCAACAGCAGCGCAAGGCTTACAGAAATCATCTCCTTTTAAAATAAGTGTCTAATGTCACTGGAGAGGTGAATACTTTGTGCATAGAATATGCCTGGATATATATATATATAAATTTCTACTACTTAGTTCAGTCAGGGATGGCAAATTTCATTCTCAGATAAAGTTTGACGGCATTAATATGATATACACCCGAATAGATGTCTTCCAAGAAAAGTTTCGTGCAGGAAATGCATGAGAGAGAATGGAATCTCCAGATAGAGAGTTTTCCTTCATGGTCATTCTGAGGCTCGAAAAGAAATAGAAGCATTGCCATAATTAAACTTTGAATTTGCCGTTTTATTGTGGTGGATTTGCTCTTCAAGAAACAACGATTGTGTGATAATCAACATGTCCTCTAAGAGTGAACCATTTCTGAGAAGAACTTTTTTCCCCCAGCAGATTGTCTTGAATTCACTTTGGTTGAACATCTTTATAAAAGTTTACAACTGTTATTTTCAAAATATACAAACTGACCAGCTCGAAATATATCGTTTTTTTTTGTAACAGTGTTTTTGGTTTGCATTCTTATTTCATCGACATGGTAGTTTGTAGTAGTTTTAGATTGATGACTGTGATGTACTTCAATATCGTTCGCATGCTGTCACGGGCATATTCCACACTATTCTCAACACCCCATCTAGTCATTGTTATGTTGGCATTATACATGTAGTGCAACTATTGCTGACATGCATGTGCAGACTGAGTAAAAGGTACACTTCACTTTTGTTTTTTCGTTACTCACAACTCAACGTTTTTAAGAGAAAGGCTGATCAATATTTGATCATCAATGTGGTTTTTTATTTGCATCGTCTGCCCTTTGAAAATTGTTCATTTTTGTGCAATGCAATTATTGTTTCAGTAAGTGGTATATCATTGAACAGTTGTTGGTGACAAAACACAACACATCTTGAAATTTGATATGTGATTATTTAGTGATCGTCTGTGACCACCCGTCTGTATTTGCAGAACAGAATTTATGTTAGATGAATATGGTTTACGAGTAACTGTATTCATGAAATACTAACGCAGTATCACTGAGTTGCCTATTATACTGCATAATACTGAGGGATCTTCCAGTGTGCATGCAGTGATGATACTGCCAGTATCAGCAGCCTTAAAGCCTAATCAGGATGAAAACTGCATTTGAAGAAATGTGAAACAAAAACTCATTCTTTTTTTTTAAAAATAAGCCCCTAACCTTCCGTCTTTTTTTTACACACACACCCTCTCTCTCTCTCTCTCTCTCTCTCTCTCTCTCTCTCTCTCTCTCTCTCTCTCTCTCTCTCTCTCTCTCTCTCTCTCTCTATCTCTCTCTCTCTGTAGTTCTCTCTCTCTGTAGCTGTCTCTCTCTCTGTCTCTCTCTGTCTCTCTCTCTGTATCTGTCTTTCTCTCTCTGTCTCTGCCTCTCTCTCTGTATCTGTCTCTCTCTCTCTGTATCTCTCTCTCTCTCTCTCTCTCTCTCTCTCTCTCTCTAACAAAACCCTTTTCGTATTAAAAAACTACAGAACACTATGAATCTATGTTGCACACACACACACACACACACACACACACACACACACACACACACACACACACACACACACACACACACTGACGCACTTGTAAAACAATAGCAGTTTATAGAGGTCATATTTTTAATGAATCAACATCTTCATAGTTGAATCCCTAGGTTCTGGCAATGTTCTGTTTTCTCTCCTGCTCTTCAACCTTATCTACAACAGAGTTTCATGTTTTACGCGAATCTTTGACTTGTTGGCGTACTGTCCGCCTGAGAATGTGATTGTACTGCGTGTGGTAGAGCAGTGATATTTGCAGTAGCTGCGCCCTGGTATGCATATCTGGTCTTCTCTGTGCTTTCTACATGTCCGAGCTGAGTAAACAGATTTTACTCGCTGATCTGTCTTGTGTTGTCTTCTAAAGAGAATTGAGATGTTTCTAGACATATACTCGTGCGTGAGGACGCTGTCACGAGCAGTTGACATATCCACCGTCATTTCTTTTGCTTTCTACGAAACTCCTTCATGTGGATTGGTGTTCATGAGTAATGGTACAGTCAACTTACATACATACATACATACATACATACATACATACATACATACATACATACATACATACATACATACATACATACATACATACATATTAAAATGACTTTATTCATCATACATACATACATACATACATACATACATACATACATACATACATACATACATACATACATACATACATACATACATACATACATACATACATACATTCAGGCACCGTTGATAAAAGGATAAGAACGTACGAAAAAATATACATG
>JAWQFJ010022686.1:0-2500 GCA_034096865.1 Theodoxus fluviatilis | reverse complement strand
CCTGGGAACGGGGAGAAGATCTCTATTCTGGTGCTGCTTTCGATTTATCAGGCATCTTTGACCACAGTGATCTCTGCTATTCCACTCAGAAGTCTTTAATTTGTGTTTTTCGGTATTGACTCTCGCCTTGAACGTGTTTTCGCCGTCGTTCTTGTCCAAACAACCGTATCATACTGTATCCATCAACATAGCGCTTCTGATCCCTACTACTTGTCTTGCGCTATGGCGTGCCAACAAGGGTCGGTTTCTTAGGACCAGTTTTATTTGTTTCTGTACACCACTCCTCCTCAGCAGATATCGATGACTGCCCGTTGTCGGTTCTTCTCATTCTTTGCAGATGATACCGCAAGGTCTCACAATTCGGGTGATCCCAAGTTTTTTCGACAGCTCTAATGCACTCAATGCAGGCATCAGTTTCCTTACGTCAATGTCATGGATTACATTCAAAATAGCGGAACCTAATGATGAAATACTCGTAGAATGGTTGCCTCCCACCCCCGCGATGTCTACTCCTACCGTCTGTCCAGCTCCAGAGGTCCTCACCATCGGCGATGCTACTGTCCCCTTTTCTAAACAAACAATGTGAAAAATCTAGTGGTTGCGTTAGATTCCCACTCCCAACCACCTCACTATGCATGCACAGGTTTCAACATCATTCGTTCTTGAAAACTTTGAGCTTCCGTGCGCAGAAGGCTCGGTTCGATCCGTCACTACTATCGTCTCTGATCAAAGCGGTGCCGAGACCAGCTTGTCTCCAACAGCGTTTCATGTTTATCTATCTATGCTAGATTAATTGTAATCTCTGGCTTTATATGGCTGTCCCATTAAATCTCATTTGACGGATATTAAAAAACTACTGCAGAAAACGGCTATTCCGCTCACACGCTGATTCGTAGAGATCCGCACATGTAGCATATCCCAATCAACCCCACCCACCTTGAATAAATCTTAACACGGCTCGGCTTCCCTGGCTCCCCTCCGGTGGTCGCTAGGATCGTATCATTTATTCAAAATTGCTGTTATCTTATCCAAAGCGCTTCACGACAGACGTTACCCGCATACCTCACATCGCGTCATAGACACAATTAACACGGGCCAACGCAGGAACAACTTCACTCTCTTCAGCAAACAACACCACCACCACACTCGTCCCTCGTAAAATGAAAGCGCTTTTTTTTGGTGACCACTCTCTTGTCTTTGCCTCCCTCCTCTCGTCGTCTGGAAAACTCTTTACTGGAACTGGCTCTCCCTGCTAATCTTCACAGTCTGTATCCTCTTCCGGTCTGACTCTTTCCTCTTTCCGCGCTGATCTAAAGACACACCTGTTCTTGCTCTGCGTTACCAATATGCCAAATATCCCCCCCCCCCCGCCCCCCTCCCACGGAACCCATGCCGCGTTCAAATTGCACATCTCCCCGTAACATTTATGCTCATAAATTGTATTTTTGTAAAATTTGCGTTTGACTTCACCTTATCGGTTGTGTGTTTGCCTGCTTGCTTTTTGTTTGTTCTTCGTCTCTTTATCTTCCTATTTCATTCTTGTTTTAGATGGTCGATTGGTTGTCTGCTTGCTGTGTTTTATTATGTTTTACTCGTGTTGGGTATGCCTGCTGGTTGTTGTCGGATTATTCAGCTTGATAGTTGGTTTATTTTTGCTTTTGTTGTATGCTTGCCTAAATGCAAACAGGTGTTTTGAATCATTCCTGCCTGCTCGCTTGCTAATGCTTAGGTGCTTTGTAATGCTTGCTCTGATTGTACGTGAGTTTGCTGCTAGTGGTTGATCTGGCCCTACGTGATTTTGCTTGTATTTCTGATTGTCTGACTGTGTGATAGGTGAACGAGGATTGTAGAGCGCTTAGAGCTCACACCGTGAGAATAAAGCGCTATAGAAATATTCCATTGTTAATTATACATTAGTATCATTATTATTCTTGATTAATTATTTATTATTAGTATTACTATTATTATTATTATTTATCTATTAATTATTATTATTACTATGATTAGCCTTATTTACTATTATTATTATTATGTCCTATTATTATTATTGTTTACTATTCGTTGTAGTTGTTACTAAAATTATATTATCGCTATCTTACATTATTCCTATTATTAGTAGTATTAGTATTAGTAGTAGTATATGTAGTAGTCGTAGCTATAAGGTAATAATAGTAGTAAGTGAGTAATGGTAGTCTGTAGTATGTAAGTAGTAAGTAATTCTATTCAGTATAGTAGTACAGTAGTAAGTAGTAGTAAGTAGTGGTGTAGTGAGTGGTGTACATTATATTGGTATATTTATTATTGCCCTCGTCTGAATTCCTTCCACTTGGTTTTACCCTTCCTGTAGCTTCCCCCCCCCACCCCCCCCCCCCCCCCCCCCCCCTAAGCTCCCCCCCCCCCCCCCGCCCCCCTCCCCCACCCCCCCACCCCCAAACCCCCCCCCCCCCACCCCCCCTGATCACTCTCCATTCCTTCCCACACCCACCCCCCCCGACCCCCC